>JANHJO010003529.1:74739-84973 GCA_032468235.1 Pseudoxyrhopus heterurus | reverse complement strand
GCCTGGCAAGTTTGGGCCAGATTGGTGCTGGCATGGAAGAGCCTATTCGGGACATACCCACAAACATACACACCCACGGTCTGTTTTATAGATATAGATTATTAAGTAAAAAGCAAAATGACATTCTTTGTACAATAACCATCCCTCTAAACTTCACAAACCAATGATTTCACTAGAAAGTAAAAAGTAAAAACTGTATTTACCGTATTTAGCTGCAAGTTAAGCAATATCCCAAAGAGATATATGTATTTTAGCTACATTATTACATCAGAATGCTCAGAGTTTGCATACTAAGTATAAGCTTTTTCATTTTTTTATTTGAAAATTGAAAATATATATTGCTCTTGGCATACATATATAACTAAGCATGCACATCTCAACTTAAACTATTAAAATATATTATTTATATCTAGAGTTTGTTGAAGAGCCTCTCTTACCACAATTGCATTAGAAGAATGCACCAATGGCTTCAGTTCATTCAGGTCGTTCTCAGCCTACAAAATGCAATGTTAAAAACAATTAAGAGAAATAAAAAAGGTAAACCAAAGTTGGTGAAATATACTGCATTATCTATAAATTAATAACCTAGATTTATTTTTGTTTACTCAGAATTAAGCCTCATTGTAATTAACAGATTGGCTTTACTTTTAAGATACTATGCATAAGGTTGCAATTATTGTTAAAATTAGGCAACCTTATACCTCTTTTATTACCTTATCCCATTCTCCTTCCATGACATGATTGCGGAATTTGGTGGCAGAAGGGTGTTCTAAACGACATCCTGACTCTTGCATGAGAAGATCAACAGTCTGGCTGTGAGAGAGAAGCAAAGTGTTTTTAAAAAGTTGACCAGTCTTTATTCTTATCCTTATAGATAAGACATCCAGTGTAGCCTTAGTACAACATGTTTTAAAAAAATACAACAAAAATTCCCTGGGCTTTCTTAATACATTCTAGCAAATATAACGTATTTTTCTACTATTTTCATGATAAAGAAATATTTTCTATCAGGGAATACCTTAATAATCCATAAACCTATATTCTTACTTTCCCAATTATTTAAAATGAAAAATACTGTTTTCCTTGTGTTAAAACTCTAACAATCAAAAGGTTTGCCTCTTGCTATAAACTTGACTTCTGTCAATCACATGTTTACTCTGTGTCCTAAGTTAAATATCAACCTATTCCTGCAGTGGTTCAAGTTCTCACCTTATAAAGACCTTAGTTTTCCAAGGATATACTATACATATATTCTCAAAATTAAACTAGCTACTATTATAATACACTCCTCTCAGGTTTGTTTTAGTAATCTAAATTACTGATGTACCATGTTTATTTGCTTTTCACCCTCCCCCATTCCAGTGCATGCCTATTACTCAGCTCAAAGTACTGCAGTGCTGCAAGCTACATAAGAGTCAACATATCTGACATTAATTTTAAGTACATTCCAAGGGGGTTAGACACAGGTATATTCAAGTTCAATTTTAATACTATCAATCTACAGTTTAAAATATTAGTTGAAAATTATAGAACATCTATCTATATGTGTAGGCTGTTTTGCTGTAATCTAAAATACTTCTGTATTAGACCCATCTGAAATTTTTTCATACAGTTGTATTCAAAATGCTAGTTTACCAATATCATCTCTGTAATTTATTTGTCTTTAAATAATGTGCTGTTGGGCCTCACAGAAATTCTACATGTTCTCTTAAAACGAAGTTCATATTGGACTATGCCTGAAAAATAGGCCCTGTCGTCTCACTGCCTTCAACTCATTCACTGTTTGTATTATCCATCACATTTTTGTCTTTGGTATTAAACAGTAAAATACTAATGTTGTTGAACAAAAAAGAATCTCCCGATTGGAGAGGTACAGATCAACATACAAAATGTTGGCCTTCCCCCCCCCCCTTAGGTATATAATTGATCTTTAAAATAAACAAGTCTGTCAGAGTTATTGTTCTCATCAACACAAACCTAGATCCATATTCTCGCCAAACAATCATCCGATGTTGCTTCCTACAAAAACAGATATTAGCAAGAGGAATATCATCCGTCTACTCTCAAAATCTCCCTCTCCCTCCCCAAAAAGGCCAGCCGAAGAAGGGGGCTGGAAGTACAACATGGTGGGCAAAGTCATCCTCCGGACGATCTCCCCCCCAACACATTCCTCAGGTTTAAGCCTACGTATGATTTGGGAGGCGGAATGGATCGCAACACCTACTCGCCCCACTTACTTGAGGCCCAAACCGTGGAGGTGCTGCCCGATGAGCCGGATCACGTCCTCATCGGATTGCGAAAGCCGCTTCTTCTTCTTCAGGGCACTGCTGCCGACGCCTCCCCCCATCTCAAGCGCGGAGCCGCCGGGGGCCGAGACCCCATTATTGACACTCGAGCCGCCACCGCCGTCGCCGTTGTTGGCCGACGGCAGCAACCCATTGGCGTGAGCTAACTGCTCTCCAGTGGTCAATCCCGACGAGGCCTCGCCGTTTTGGGCGTTGAGGCAGCCCACATCCGGACCCTGTGACGACGACGGCGGCGGCGGTTGTTGCTGCTGACCCCCTCCTGCTCCGTTGGCCTGCATGGCGCTGCCGCTGGCTCTGAGGGGGGTGGCAGCCGGGGGGGCAAGCCCGCAGGAGAGCGAGGGGGATGAAGACGAGGTGAGGCCTGCTCTGCCCGCGGAAGCCCCGGGCTCTCCTGCTCCCTCCGCCGCCGCCGCCGGGGAAGCCCGCGCTTTCTTCCGCGGTGGCGGGGAGGCTCCGCCGGTGTCCGAGTCGGAGGAGGAGGAAGCGGAGGCCAGAGTTTCCTCGCCGAGAGCGGCCGTGGTGGGAAGCCGGGGGGGAGGGGAATGAGGAAGGGGAGGAGGGGTAGGGTGGGATGGGGAGGTGGCGGGGTAAGGAACGGGGAGCTGTTCCTCTCCCCGCGGCTCTTAGACAGCAGCAGCTGCTGCTACCCTTTCTACGGCCCCGCCAGAGAACGCGGCCCGAAACAGCCCCCGCCTGGCAGCCCCAGGCACGCAGCCCGCTCCTCTCCACTAGCTGGTCGGTTTGAGGCTCTTCTGCCTAGCTGCAGCCTAATGGAGTCTGGGCCGGGACGTCACAGGAAATTCCTATACTGCCCCTTCACTCACTTCCGCCGCCGCCGCCTGGGGTAGGCTCCGGGGTATGGCTGCGGAGATGATCGGGACGGTCTCGACAGCACCACCCCCTGGGCGGGCGCAGACCCCCGACTCAAGGGGCTTTTGTCATAACACCTGCCCGGGGGGGGGAGGGGACTTCCTGGTGATGAGTCGCTCCAGATGACCATATAGGGAGTAGGGAAAGGCTGCAGGTAGAAATACCAATAAACGGTACGTTCACTTGAACCGCTTTCTAAAACAAACAAAAAAATATTCTTTTTCCCTGGCTCTGCAGTTTCAAATCCAGGCCCGATATAAGATCTCCTTCCTGAATAAGAAAAAAGTCTTGTGGCTTCGTAGCCTTAAGCATATTTCCTTTTACGATACCAACTCCTTTGTTTTTAACTATCCCAGACTGACATGGCTTCTCTCTTAAAAATGGCCTCAGTGGCTTCTTTTTGTACTTTATAAATAAATATCGCGATGTTATGCAGTGATATTTGTAAAAGAATGTGCGTTATATAGTTTTTCTGAAATAGCCGGAGAAAAACTTTTCCCCCTTATTACCATCCGTAGTTCAAAACAGAGCTACTCATTTGGTAGGTTAGATGTGGGAAGCTCGCCTGGCATAGCTGTAGAAAACTTTTTCCATTTATTTTCAAAAGTGAAAAAAATCACGGTGTGGTATTGGAGGAAAATTATAACATTGAAATAAGAAAATACAGTATTTAAAACACACTGGTAAAAGCTTAATATGGACCTTTCTGTTGGGCAGATAGGTAGCCTCAGCTATGTTTACTTTCTCTTTAAAAATTAAATAGTTCTATAATAGGACAGTTTACATGACATACTAAAGCATAATATAGTACTGTATTCCCCCCCAAAAAACTACTGTATTTTGTGCTGTCATCCCATACTATCTCACTCTGTTCATTAAATAGGGTAAAAAGCTTCCTAACACTCTGTTGTGTAAATTCAAAAGTTGCCAGTTGTGGAACATTTGGCCTTGAGTTCCTAGAGGAAAGACAGGATATAAATTCAATAAATTCAATAAATATAAGTGAAACCCACTCTAATTGTATTCCTTAATACAATTAGCCTAAGGTATGCTTTTTAACCACAGTGGGGAGTAAGAAACTGCATGTATGTTTTTATTCATCAGGTTGACTTGCTCAGTTTGTCCTGTCAGCCGTAGTAGGACAAGCAGTGCTAGATCATATTGTTACTCAGGAACCAGCCTTCCTGTCTTCCATATTCTCTGATTCCATTTCAAGCCAGGCTGATCCAGGACGGTTTGATTGTAGACACTGAGAGGCTTAGAGCATGGGAATGTTTACCCTTTTTAAGTATACAGGGCACACTAAAAATTAAAGCTAGTTAGTACTTGCCTTTTCAGGCCTGTAACTCAGCACCGAGAACCATGAGCCAGTCGGTACTCACTTAACTGCCAATTACTCAGAATATCATCCTGTTCTTGAATATTGCACCTAAAAAATACATCACTTCTTAAACACAAACACACACAGAGAGAAAATCGCTAGCATTTATGTGACAAAACCTCATTTGTCTTTCAAGCTCCTTAGGCTGATTTAAATACTACTCTTTATGTTGGTCCCATGCCATCATCCCACCACAGTAATGTTATAGGAGGCCCTGGGGGAAAAATGTCAAACTTTCCTTGCTGAGATTGACTGAATGCCTTGGGAAGTTTACAGTAGACCATGAATACATGCACAATCTCTTATGTATTTCCTTACAACTGGTATTGAGAGACATACATTTCCCAATACTGCACATATTAAAAACTCAGTTAATGAATGATCACATATGATAAGTTGATAGCTTCTTTATTAATTTGTTTATATTTTTAAAAGTACCACTATGCCTGAAAAATGTAGTAAAAATTTAAAAAATTTCATATGTGATACAATAGCATACACAAAACTAATTATACATTATTATAATATTCTAGACATTATCTAGTTCATGGTCATTCTCCACACAAAACATGTCCTATCTGATAAAGAACTAATGATTTGGTGACTGTTTATTGAGTGAAAAATAAGAATTTAAAAGATGACAATATGTAAATTCCTCAGAATATATGGTAAATGTGTTCTGCTATGTGACCTGCTAAATGACACTTGAACTTCGATGCCTGGCCAAAAATTCAGAATTGTACAGGATGTGTAGATAAGAATGCCTCCTATTTGTAACTCTTTTGTATTTTCCTACCACATTCCCATTCTTTCTCCATTCCAGAAATGATCTATTAAAAAAGAACAAAAAAGGAACACTAACAAAATGCCTTTAAATTCTTGTGTAATCCTAGTTGTTCTAATTTCCAAAATACTACAAGCACTGCCACATCACCAGCATTTCCACACTTTAATACCCTACAAAACAGTTTGAAACTACATGAAAGGAAATTAATCCAGTCTCCTGCTCCAGTGTCACTTTTATCCAATGGAAAAAGAGAAAACAAAACAAAACAGGACTAGGACTCTCTCGTCTCATGCTTTCCAGTATGTGTGTTTTGCATGAATTTGGTGGCTGAGAAGTGCTACAATGAGAAGTTATGCAAGGAAAGTTTTTATTTATAACAAATACCAATAAAAGTTTATCTTTTCCAAAGGCTTCCAAGCTGCTTTGCTATCAATATTTCTCTATGTTTAAGAGCCCAGGTAAATTGTGAAGGTAAAAAAGGTAAAAAAAATAGTATATCAGCATTTTTGTCATCTGCTAGTTTTCTAAATACCTGTACCCAATGTTGACTGTTACTGTAATGGCTGTGGGGTATGTGTTGGGTGAATCAGCAAATTATCAGTTCTAACCAATATTAAGATAGGAATATAATGCTGAAATGGTGGAGAAAGAGGCACTAATGAATGATTTAAGCTAAAGAAGGTGACACAAGAGAGAAATTGACTGTCTGCAGCATTTCCTGGGAAAGTAGAGCAGAGTCAGAAATAAATTGATTTAGCTTCTCAAACAGACATTGGGATTGGTCAAGTTTGGATTGATCTCTCAAAGTAGAACAAACCACTGGTGAAGAAATGCCTCTGCCCAAACAAAATTAGCCTGTCTGGATCATACATCATTTCAGGATTGGTTTGCTTTAATCTTGATAAATATTTTACTAATATTTAATATTTTAAATATTAAATACTTTTCAGATTTCTAGAATATGCACAGATTCAAACAACACTAGACACCATTTACCAACTACAGTAGCTTGGTTCATTTATCATGTTAAGGCAGAATGTTGCTTAATTTTTAGCTTAGAATATGGTGTGTACCCTGCCATCATAGAACCATAAAATCTAAAAACCCAGGTATATAACTTGTAGCTGGGATGAGCAAAATGTTGGAAAAAGTGAATATTTGTGGTATTCATTGATAAACTTGCAATCACAATATTTTTTTCTGTTGTATATTTTGGATAGTCTTTCCTTATACTATTGTATTTTCACATATAATAAAACTAAATATGGGTCTTTTGAAGAGGTTTTAAAATGGGATTATATTATTTCTCTTCAGCAAAAATTCTAATACATTTTTACAAGATATAGGTGTTATTCACTGTGCTTTGTCTAATTCCACTTTTATAAAATGAGAGTACTTGCAGTCTCCTTAAACAATAGAACTTCAGGGACTAGTCCAGGCAGTTGCCAGGAATCAAAACCCTACTCAAGGGCACAGAAACTTAAATAATACTTTGAATCTCAATCGAGTACAATTGTCTTTCTCATTTCCACCAATCTATTATTGTGGGTAGCCATTATGTGTTGTATACATCATAAAAGAGATTTGTCTTCAGATTTGGAACACTATAAATATAAAATTATGTCTTATATCACCATTGGCTGATATAATGAGCTTTATCTGTACTTTAGTCACAATAATATATATAGACATATTACAAAAATTTTCTATAGATATACAACAAATAGTGCATCCATTACTATTTTAAAAAATATTCCATTTATTGTTGGATATGTCATTAATCCTCCCCAAAGTAACTTTATATTTAATTGATTATTTGTGCTACTTTCCTTTTTTTAATTTAATGATGTTTATTTAGTATCAGCAAGATACTAGGTATCACATTACTTCTACTATAAGATAAGAGATTGTGAGTTATGTCATTGATATCATAGGCACAAATTAAAATATATTCAGAGAGATGCTATGTGTATCATCAGTCATATTGCACTATATTTGCACTATGTCACTAAAAGAATTTAGGACATTTTAGCTTTCTAGACAGCATTTTTTCCTCTCAGTCATGCTGTGTGTGTATACAAAAATCAGTGTTATGTAGGCAACAGTATTGACAATTTTCTGGAAATGATATATGAACCTGAAGAAGCAGGATAAGAATATTATTCATTCTTTCAACTTTGATGTTGGAAAAGATTCCTCAGAATAACGGAATAACAGAGTTGGAAGGGACTTGAAGGTATTCTAATCCAACCCCCTGCTCATGGCTAGACAAGACAAGAACAAATTCAGGTAGAACAAATCAATGTTCTCGCTCGAGGCACAAATGACCAGATTCAAATTATTAAATTTTGACTTCCTTGAGAAGTCTATAAAACTGAGAAAAGTGAAAGGAAAAAGAAAAGACCACTAGCAAAATGGATGGATTCAGATATAATGCACTAAGGACTAGGTTGGGACAGATTATCCTGGAGAAAATCTGTGTATGTGGTCTCTAAGACATTGACTTGATGGTGGATAATCATCAGGCAGAATTGTTTGTATGGTTTATTTTTTATTTTTTATTTAAATCACAAAATATAGATCAATCATTGAAGTCACAAATTTTTATTTTGAAAGCTAATTTCAAAATAAAAAAAACTTAGAAAAATATTGTTAAAATGTATTTGAAAGGTATATTTTCAAAGAAAAGGAAGTACGCCTAATTCTTTAGTATGATATGTAAACTAGTTGTAATGCTGCACCATCTAAAAGCATCAATTAAGTTCAATTACCACAACCTGACTTGTTTGTCCTGGTTTTATAATGCTTCCTTGCACTCTTATTTATGTATGTATTTATTAAAACCTCTGGTTTTGAATAATTTTGTTTTTTTAGCTTCATAAAGAAGATATCTAATCTAATCTCCAAATATCTCCAATATTTAAAAAGAGATAATAAACAAATCAAGAACTAAATATGTAGGCTTTGTTTTAAATTCACATATAGCTATAAGTGGGAATAATACCATGAAAATCAAGGAAAGGAACTTTCTCCTAGCTGTTACTTAACTGGGTCTACGAAGTGGCCAGATTAGGAACTAGTCTGCATATGAAGAAGCCGGGGGGGGGGGGGAGCAAGTGTTGAAAGTGTTGTCCTGGAATTAATACTATTTACCTATCTCCTAAACCCTCTTGCCTCCACTTTCTCACAGTCTTATTCATACAATTGGAAATTTCTTTCATTTAATTTACTTTTTTCTAAGATTAACAAGGGGGCTGTGTTGTGTAAAGTTCTTTGCTTTCCAAGGATTGGACAACACCACAGCATAACAAATCCGTACACAGCGCTTTATTGCAGCACACAACTTCCCCAACAACAGGCTATTGCTTTAGGTCAGCTCCACCCTTTTAGGTTTGGCAAGGTGATGTTACCACATAAACATGTTTTTAATGTCAGTCCTTTAAACTCGGTATTTCAATATTCAGTTCAAACAAGTCTCAAAGTCTATATACAACCTTTGTCTTTCCAAATGTTCTTAGACTAGTTAGGATGAGATACAGTCTCAGTAAGGTTGCTCTTTTTCCAGTTGCTACGGAGCTCTTGGCAAAGCTCCAGGCTTTAGGTAGGACTCCCATCAGGATATGCGGCTTGCCATAGTTTGTGATTCTGGCAGTTGAATGATAGTCCCCTTGCCTACTTGGGATAGCTGTCAATCTCCAGAGATCGCCTTCGTTTCCTCATCTGTATGCCGTTTGTTTTATCACTTTTCCTCCTTTTCCCCACTCTGTCTTAGCTTTTGTTTCTGTAAGCTAAGGGCCTTGGTGGGGTGAGGTTGCCTCTGGACATCTGCATGTCCTTGAAAACTCCAGGGTGTGACCCAGTCGTCAAAGGCAGCTGCAAAGCCAGCTTGGATGCCTGTGAGTGTAAATATATGAATATATGTATGAGAGAAGTGGAGATGGCCAAAAATCAGCACTTACTTCTGGTTTTCCGCAAGACCACACGATAGCGAATGATGGGTTTGCTTAACAACTGCAGTGTTTACTTAAAGATTGCCATAAAAAACTTCATAAAATACAACTGCTCAATTACAGTCGTAACTCAAGGACCAGCTGTATTTTTAACCGTTATATTGTTTTTTCTTTCATTAAAAATATTTGTGAAGTACTCAGGAAAAGAAAGGAGGATGCAAAAAGGCATATGTATATATGTAGAGCAGTCATAAACAAGTTAGAAAAAGAAACTGCTGAGAAAGATGATACATTCCTGTAACCAGATTTTATCATTCACCGACCACCTTTTTTTAAAAAATTGTGTTCTTACGTTGAATATGCATGACATACAATTGTACATGGAATAGTAACAGCATTATCTCACCTGGTCATATGCAATGAAAATATTTTTCTATGAAAGTAACTAATTGTATTTATCTACATTTATACTATGAAAATTGAAAGGTAACAATGTAAACATTTTCAATTAACGTAAGGCTTGTTAAATGGACACTAGAAGCCAGGTAATCTTTATTTAGGGACTGTTGATAGTTACATATTTTTTCTGAAACTGAAAACAGAACATTCACAAAACTTCATATATTAGTATATTCTTTTGGTTTATTAAATACTAGCTGATTACCCAGCTTTGCTCGGTTTTTTTTTTTTTTTTAAGGGAAGTATCTTGTGCCAGCATGCCCTGTACGTTGTTGATGTGTGTGTGTGTGTGTGTGTGTGTGTGAGTGTGATGCGTGCTTCTGTGCCTCTGCTAAGTGTGTTAATTTCGTACCTTGTCTGCTCCCACTTACTTTCGGCCTACTGGTGAACTTTAAGCCTGGAGAACTTCAACTCCCAGAATTCCTCAGCCAGCAAAGCTGTTCGAAATGGAGGCCGCAGTGAAGGAAAAGGTTTTTTTTTT
>JANHJO010003529.1:59061-69627 GCA_032468235.1 Pseudoxyrhopus heterurus | reverse complement strand
ACCGACCTCAGAAGGATGGAAGGCTGAGTCAACCTTGGAGCTGGTGGGATTCGATCAGCCAAACTGCTGATCTGCTGCTGATCTGTAGTACTCGGTTCTTACCACTTGAGCCACCAAGCTCCTTATTATCTGCTGGGGCTATATCTATTAATTAAATTTATGTGGTCTCTTATCTCACACAAGATAACTCTGGGTGGCGCACTGATAAAACCAAGGATTACAACATATACATAAATGGATAAAAACAAATATAAATGCATTTATTAGATAGCTGAAATCTTACTTATGCATAGTTAAACTCTTTTTGCAAAGATGAAAGGTTTAAAGGTGGTTTCAATAAATATACAATTTACAAATAAACTATGTTTATAGAGAGTCAGCAAATAACAACAGCTTTCATACTACATTGCTATCATAACCTAGTATATTATATATTTAGTTGTACTATCGATTTACTTCCAAACAGAATGTTTATCCACAGCCCAGCTGTTGTTTTTCATCCATATTAATGTGGATGGTTATTATTTAGGAACTGTTGGAAATGTAACATAACACTGTATGAATGAAGATTGTTTCTTTGAAGGCTGTATTTGAGTTCTTTTGAACTATGTCAGAATGCAGTGTGATGCATGTTTATGTCAAATTTGCAGGAAACAAGATGTAAAGATGTTTGCAGATATAAAGAAACAAAAAGAACTATGTATTGTAAAGTTCCCACAAAATAGAATAATTATTAAAGTTCATCATATCTGTAATAGTTAGCATGCTATTCAGAGTTGTTTAATAATGGTGTTTTTAGAAAACAATTCTCTGGCTAATTATTAAAATGAATCAATCAATAATATTTATTCAATCAATGACCAGCAAAATTGGAGATGAAAGTAAGATATAGTTCAGGGGTGTCAAACCGGTGGCCCACAGGCCGCATGCGTCATATGCAGGCCACGCCCACCACAGCTCTGTGAATGGAAAAAAACGTCACAAAACATCACATGATGGCAATGTGACGCCGCGAGTTTGACACCCGTGATATAGTTGGTTAAAATGTAATTAACATTGTTTAAAGCATTACTTTTAGTTTGATACACCTTAACTAATAAATTGACCTTGTCAATGAATTCAGATGAACTCTATTTTATAATTAGACAAAAAATGCTGTCAAATTTGATTATTTGAGATCACAGCTGTTAGAAGGAGGTATCTTAGAATCAGGACTTACCATGTAATGGCTGAACTTGATTTGTCTATACTGGTTTAGATCTAATTGCTAAATAGTTCAGTATTGAGGAAATTAACTGAAGTGTAACTTTAGTAAGGAGAAAACAAGTAGAATAAGACTAGAGAACTTGAATACTTTTACTGCCATTCACTCAGGCCTATATTCTAGTTTTGCCAGTGGTATCAGCTGAACGGTGATTCCAGCACAATTTGTCCTATTAAAAAACATAATTCAGGAGCTTATATAACAATTCGATCCTCTGCCATAATTTGTTGTTATTGTATATCTCATTTAGTTTTAAATTTATGTAGTTTGTTTGCTGCACCTAGCAGGTGATTTGATATAGAGCCCATTTAAGCTCTAACTAAAGACATCATAATTTTCTCAAACAACTGGAAAATCTTTGTGAACAACACAGAATGAACTTTTGAGCACTGCCACCAAGTGATTGTTCTGGTATGTTAAATTCTAGACCATAATTGATATAATAGAAAACCTTAGTCTTGTAATTTTTGGATCTTGATGATTGTTTGAGAGAAAGTCAAATACTGAAATTATTAAATGCACTAACTTCATAATTCATGCAGCCAGAGCTGAAAAATCAAATTTATGTCTGAATCCAAGATAAATAGATTCTGTAGAGGCACAAGCAAACATAGACAAACATTTATGAACATCTGTTTCGAGTCTGAAAAACTTGGAGGATTTTGGAGGCATCAATATTTTGGGAAGCTCAAAGATGAAATTAGATGACAAAGATGTACATTGAATGTAGTGGATTCAAGCAAAGTCGATCGGTTTGTGTGACAGAAACTTTTCCACAACTATATTTCTGAAAGTTTTAAAAAACAAAACATTGCTAGCACCAAGATGAATAAATACTAAATCATTTAATAAAATCTACTTTTACTGGAATCCGAATACAAAGTGCATTATGATCAGTAAGGTATGCAATGGAACTTTCTTCATTAATTAATTTACTTAGCAAAGGCAATCGACTATAATAAAATCTTTTTTTAAAAGCTAACCAAGGTCCTAAAACATAAAAATAATAGAATCTCAGTAAAATAAAGCGTTAAGATGTTTTCTTCCACCTCAGCCTTAGTGGGTCTTGATATTATTTCGCCTACATGACGGAAAAGAGCAGCCTTCAACAAAACAAGTTCCCACTCCTCTCTTGCCTGCCAAGAAGGATGTGTGAAACATCATTTCAATCCACCCTGCCCTCGTGATTCCCTCCGTTTCCTTTTCTGAACGAGGAACGGCGGCAGATGGCCTCGAGTGGGTAGAAACGAAGAGCGTTGATCAACAGTTAACTTGGCTCAGAAGCCCATCTTGGCTGGCGCCGTTTCCCCATCCGTGTGCCGGAGAGAAAGGGCGCGAGTTAAGTTTCGCCCCTTCAGGAAGAGAGCGAGCGGACTCGCAAGCGGAGACTCGCCTTGATCCCTTGTTGCTTCTTTCGGACTTCCGAGAAGAGGCGCCCAACTGGAGGGGACCTGAGCGGGCTCCACTTTACGGCATTCTCTGTGCCGCTCCAGGTGGCAGGCGAGGAGCTGCTCCTTTGGAGAAGCGTCAGGCATCAGGGAGCAGCAGGTGGACCGGTTTTCCTGCTTTTTTGCCAAACCGACGGGCATCCGCTGCCGGTTGCGGGGAGGATAAGAAGTCCCTCTAACCCCCCTCCCTTTCCCTTTTTCGTCGTGGTCCGTCGCGGAGGCGATAATGGGGGGGGGGCGGATGACGCCACTGAACCTCTTCGCCTCGTGAATGTCGAACAAAGGAACTTCTGCTGAAGGAGAAAAGGTGGAAAGGGAGCCGGTGCTCTTCCCCCGCCGGAGGCTCCTGACATGAGCGAGAATGTGCGCGCTCCTTCCGGGAGATAAAAGCCACGAGCGGACCGGTTTTCCGCCGCTTCAGTCGCCTTTTCGCCCGGATTCCCTCACGGGTTCAGAGGAATTCGGTACTCGGGACCTTTCCATTCCCGAGGCTATCGATTTTCCATTGGGGAGAATTGGCTTTTGGGTTGCTTTCTGAATCACCCCGCCCCCTTCTTTCTTTATCACTGTCGGTTCATCTTGGATGGTTTCGAAGTGTCGCCCATTTGGATGCGGAGTATTATTGGAGGTGTCCTATTTTCATGCGCTGCTGCCTTATCGGAAGGTGTAAGAGAGAAAGACGAAAGTCAGAACTACGCTGTGGTACGTCTAGCCGGACCTCGTTGTGCTCCGATCGGGGCAGTTTTGCGAAGCGAATTTGTTTGGAGCATTCATTTCATTGGAAAAGAAGAAGCTCTTCGCGCCTTACTTCGAGAATCTCTTGACTTCCCAAAACTAGGTTGGAGGCGCGCCGCTTCCACGAGGTTCTTCTCCTGGTCCCGCCATGGCCTTCACGTTTGCTGCCTTCTGCTACATGCTCTCCCTGGTCTTGTGCGCTGCTTTGATCTTCTTCGCCATCTGGCATGTGAGTAGATCATTTCTACAAGTTCCCCCAAGTCCATGCATTTAACTTTCCTCCACACTTAGAACAGAGCACTTAGAATAATAAGAGTTGGAAGGGACCTCCGAGGTCTTCTAGTCCAATCCCCTGCTCGACCAGGAGTCCCATACTATTTCAGATAAATGATTATCTGGTCTTTTTTTGAAACCCTCCATAGATGGAGCACACAACTTCTGAAAGCAAACTATTCCATTGGTTGATTGCTCTCACAGTTAAGAAATGTCTTCTTAGTTCTAGGTTGCTTCTGTCCTTGATTAATTTCCAACCATTTTTTCTTGTCATGCCTTTTAGTGCTTTGGAAAATAGTTTGACCTCCTCGTCTTTGTAGGAGCCCCTCAAAAATCAGAACAGTGCTATCATGTTAACCCTAGTCCTTCTTTTCATTAGACTAGACATACCCAATTCCTGCAACTGTACTTCACATGTTTTAGCCTCCAGTCCCCTATCATTTTGCTTGCTGTTTTCTGCACTCTTTCCAGAGTCTCAACATCTTTTTTATATTATGGTGACCAGAACTGGATATAGAACTTCATTCACACATAATAGTTATATGTCTGGGAGATCATTCTGGGATCTGACCAAACGAATCTTTTAATTGCTAGTCAACTCAAGCATCTGAAAATGTTTTTCAGTGGAGGAGCTCAGTTTTCAGCTACAAGTTCAGAGCACACCTTCCTATTCAGTAAACGAGAGCAGGCAATGAGAGAGTGCCTTCTAGTTGCACTACTTAAGTGGTTGTGCATTAATTTGGAATGACAGAAGCATAAAGCAGCATGGACAGATATACATAGAGTTTCTCCTTGTCATGTGCATGCAAATGCTGGTAGGACATGGTTCCTTTTTACTTGAGCACACACTTTGGCATGAAAGGCTACATATGATCCTACTATACTTGCCACAAAATGATTCTTGATATGTCTATGGAGATTTTCAATCATCCAGGTCATGGTTGCCCCAAAGGTGCTTTTCCAAAAGGCAAATGTACTTTCTTGGTTTCTTCCTTGAAAATGTTTCACTTCTCATCCAAGAAGCTTTCTCAGTTCTGACTGAATGGTGGGGAATTGAAGGACTTATATTCTTTGTAGTTTTCTGGTCATTAGCACTCCGACAGTCACTGAGGCCACTTGTGGGTTTATCTGTAACCTCAGAGTCACCTGAATCAGAGTGCAAATGGGTCTGGAGCCTTCTTGGGACTGCTGAAAGGATTATGTTGTGGACAGGAGATAGGTGGTGTTGTATCCTTCCCCCTCTGTTGACAGAGGACTGTTCAGTTTTAACATAGATGGCCTTTTTGAACCCTCTTTCATTCTAGAAGTCCTCTCTGTCCAGAATGTGAACTTTGCTGTCTTCAAAAAATGACCTTTATCTTTCAGATGCAGATGGACTGCTGAATCCTGTCTTGATGGTTTGTTTTCCTGTATTGTGCCATGCATTTGTGAAGAAACAGCCACTTATTTATAAATAAATACATTTCAAACCAGAACAGTTATTACCTAGAACAGTCCCCATTTCTTCTTCTCTTATGCTTCTAATGCAGCTCTCTATTTCCTTTCTCATTTCAAAGTGGGTGAAGGTATAGTTACTGAACAGTCAAAGTAATTTGGATGTTTTGGCAATACTTTATCCAGAGTTGAATTTCTGAAGCTCTTCAAACAAGTTTGCTTAAGGAGGTAGGCAACAAATAATAGAATAATAGAGTTGGAAATGGACTTTGAATGCCTTCTAGTCCAACCCCCGGCTTAAGGAATTTATACATATTCTTATAAATCAGTAAAATAGTCTATTACTATAGTTTTGAAGGGATGTTCTCTCCCGCACTCTAAATTCCAAAATGAGAAGTTAGTTTGATGCCTGTTGTGCTAGCTGAACAAATGTGGTGCACTGGTCTTTCTCCATCATTGGCAAACACATTACTACTATAATTTACAAGACTGTATGGGGTATCAGGCCCACCAGATTTATCAAGAGACTACTGAAAATGAAACACTGTTGTTATTCTGAATATGGTGTCACATTGCCTTTTCTCCTTCCTGCTGTACCAAGCTTACTTATGGCTGACTTGCATTGCCAGTTAGATTAATAGCTCTTACGTTGTCATTGTAGTGCTGTTTCTCCTCAAGGCGTTCTAAACTGCATCTATTCTCCTTAATGTGATTGTAATTAACAATTTGTTAATTAGCTATCTGCCAACTGTTATTTTCACATAGAGAGTTGGACAAGGTGCTCTTCATATCAGGAAATGACTAAACACTGAATGTACTTGCTTTATGTTATCACATAGAGTAAGCATTTATATGTTCTGACTGACATGTTGCTTAAGTCCTATAAATATCTTTGAATAGGGACATCTTGTTCTGACAATTGATACAGGCAGTGGGTAGGCTGAGTATGTTCCGCCTTTGCCAATTCTCGCATTGATGCAGAATTCTCAGAATAAATAACATCTTTTAAGAAATCATTTTATTTGAAAGTAAAATCATAACAGAGACCAATTTTATTTTTTCTAAAATTCTATACTTGTCCATTGTATAAGTATATTGGAACATATTCCCAAATAGCAAGTCATGATGTTTTAATTTCTGCTTTAAGCATAATCTATTATACTTCAGCATATTCAATAGCAATTGGCTACTCAAAATTTTAAACAAAAGTTTCTATTTCACATTTACTATTGAAAATGAAAAACTATAAAACCACAGATTTGGAAAAACAGGTGACAGTAGCAACAGCATTTAGACTTATATACTGCTCCATAGTGCTTTACAGCCCTCTCTGAATGGTTTACGTCAGCATATTGTCCCCAAGAACCTGAGTCTTAATTTTAACAACTTCGAAAGGATGGAAAACTGAATCAATCTTGAGACGGTCAGGACTGAACTGGCTGTGGGCAGAGTTAGTCTGCAGTACTGTATTTTAACCACTGCACCATCAGGGCTGTATCAATTATCAGTACCTAAAGATTTTGGCAAATAACCCCCCCCTCCCCACTAACCTCTAAGTAAGGGCAGACCTGTCCTGAAAGGAGGCAGTGGAAAATTGTTTCAATATTGTGGCCAAGAAATCTGTATGAATGTGTAGATGAGCATCATGGAAAGTAAGCAGAGAACTGTAAGAATTTTATGATTGAAAGATGTGTTCTTAATTGGTGCTCTAGAGTTTGAAGATCTGCTTGCTTGATCTACACTTGGTTCATGTGTGCTACCAAGAAAAAGCAAACTCACTGCTAGAGAATAGGGAAAAATGTAGCAACACTAAATCAATTCTTAAGGTGAAAACTTGTTTTATAATGTAATTTATAATGGGACAGATGTTCCATTACTGCTTTTGGATTGTTCTGAAAAATAATCTATAATTGTATGCCCATACTGACATCTAAATAGTACAGAATAATGTGTTCTTGAAATAATCTGCTTGTTGAGATGGAGATAACCGAAACAAAGTAAACACTTAACTTGCTTTAAATAATTTTGTTTAGTAATGTGTTGCCTGACATCACATTTACAGTAGAATTTTAGTACTAATAAGACAGTATGCAAGATCTCATAAAATAATTATAGATATGTAATATAATGACCCAATTAAACTCATACTGTCACCCATAAATACAAAACAATAGCAGTTAAAAATTGCATTTAGACCTTATAAGTATAATTTTATAAAAACTAGATGCATGTGGTATAAATGGACACATTTTCTGTTTTAAGGAAGATGACATTAGTTTATTTATGCAGGACCAAGGCAAAGAGGTATTTTTGGGAAAAAAAATGGCACTTGAGACAGCTTATTGTATAGGCTGTGTGTGTGTGTGTGTGTGTGTGTGTGAGAGAGAGAGAGAGAGAGAGAGAGAGAGATTTAAATATGGAGGCATAATTTAGAGATTCTAATCTTTGTTTTGCAGTGTTGTGTCTCCTAATTTGTTACCTGTCAATCTATCCTAATTTTTGAAATGTTCTTTCTCAAGTTTTCCACTTTCAAGTTCCTTGTCTCATCTGAGCTTTGAATATATTTCCAATTACTCTTCTGTACTGTAACATAAACATATCCCTTTCTCATTACAGGTAGTCCTAAACTTATGATCGTTCGCTCAATGACAGTTTGAATTAATAACAGCCTTGTAAGGGGTGCTTTGTAGCCTTTACAGCTTGTAAAGCACTCCTGACTGTTGCAAAATGTCACAAAGCCCCCCTCCCCCCTCAGTTATGTGATTGTGATCTGGGTGCTTAGCAACCTGTTTGCACTTACAATTGCTTGGCAAGTGTCCCATAATCATATGCTCACCATTTGCAAACTGACAGTTTCCCCAGAAAATCAATGGTTGCAAGCTGCTGCCGTCTGCCCTTCTTGTCTCTGAGGGCTGGCTAAAAGATCTTCCTGCCAAAGGATTATCACTTCGTGCCTGCTTGCATGGTGCTGAAATCCTTCATGCCTGCTTGCACAGAACTGAATTCCTTCAACAGGGAGCATTTTCAGTCAGTCCCCAAGACAAGAGGTTTCAGCCCCTGAGCAGAGAGGCAGTCCAGTAAAGGAAGGACCGCAGGGTGCCATGGGGGAGTCAGTGGGGGCCCCAGTGCAAGTTAGTGTCCAGGAGGCTGGATTTTGGTGGGGAGGATTTTCAGTCCTGAGACACTAGCATGCAGCCTATGCCAGGTTTCCCAGGGTTTCCCTCAGCCCTTTGAGGCACTCCACACTACTTCCTTCGGATTCTGTCTGCTTAATGACTCACAACATCATTTAATGACTGCACTTGGGAGTGCTAAGAATGCGGTAGTTGAGCAAAGCAGTCATATGACCTCTTGCTTAACAACTGCTTCAGTCAACGGCCGAGATTTCGGTCCCACTTATGTTCATAAGTCAAAGACTACTTGTATTATGAGTAACTTGTACGATTTGAATGTGTATGTTTCTCCTACAGTGTGATACAATTAATTATAGAATAAGAGAAAATGGTATTTCTGTTCAAATACATTTCTTTCTCTTCCCCACACATTATGTGCACTTTTCTTCAAAACACAATATTGCTTGTTTGGCAATTTTTAGGTTTATCCTTTTCTAACATGAAGCAGCATTGAATCAAAAGTAAAGAAATAAACCTGCAAAATAAGTTCCAGCATTCACTTGTTTGAACTGTATATCCTGTTAGTTCTTGATTTGCCACTAGGATTATGTACCAGACTGATATTAAGGGTGCCAGGCATACAGATTTAGCATAACCTCAATATGTCTCTGGAAGCATATTTCAGAATATGTAGCAAGTACAGAGACATTAAATCCTTTTTGTGCTTTTATGAGTTTTAAAAGCTGCAACTTGTCACAATATTGCATACATTGTATGAAAAAGATTGATCAAACTTACATTAGAGTGTGGTAGGTGACTTTCTACATTTTCGTTCTCTTTCACGTCATAGAATACATATAAATGTTGTTGCAGATTTTTAACTGTAGCAACTAGTTCTAATGAAAAATATACAGAAATGTTGCTATGTATTTAGGATGTATTTTTAAAATTAGTTTTATTGCATCCTAGGTTGCTTTTAAACAACCATTACTTTTTGTTCAGCCCTTTGTAGCTATAGATTCCTTTTGAAATTTATAACAAGTAAATAGAATAGAAGGGAGTTTGGTGGCTCAAGTGGTAAGAACAGAGTACTGCAGATCAGCAGTTTGGCTGATCGAATCCCACCAGCTCCAAGGTTGACTCAGCCTTCCATCCCTCCGAGGTCGGTAAAATGAGAACCCAGATTGTTGGGGGCAATGTGCTGATTCTGTAAACAGCTTAGAGCTGTAAAGCACTGATAAGCGGTATATAAATCTAATAGCTATTGCTATTGCTATTGTAACATACCGGTAGGTTCTCCTGCTTGAGCAATGGATTGGACTAGAAGACCTCCAAGGTCCCTTCCAACCCTATTATTCTATGTTCCATAATTCCCAGAGTAGGTCTGTGGGGCCCTGAGCCTTTACTTTACAATCTCTGCTATTCCAAATTTTATCTCGGCCCCTTTTTAAGTTAAGGAAGGTTTTAAAATCTAAAGAAACATACTTCCGGAGCAGTGTTCAGCATGCACAAAACTGAGAATCTGTGAAACGTATATATAAATAACACCGGAAACTACATTTTAATATATAATCTTTATCTAAATGGTAATCATCTCCTTTAAAATGAAAGGCTAGAAACCCCAGCTATGAAATGCAACCTTTTGCCTGCCTGCCAGCTTTGGCACCAAACTATTGCGCTCAAAAGCAGAGACGCCGCGGAGAACATTTGCAAAAGCGTTGGCACCGTCTTCCTTTCCACCCACTTCGCTTCTGTGTTCTGAATAGCACCTGTTTGGGGCAAAGAAACGTTCCAGCAGCCTTCTCCAACTGGCCTCGTCCAGATGCCGTTATTACCATCTCCAGCGCATCCAGCCAGCAGCCCCAGAGTGAAGATGGCAACCTTGAAATAAATTTTATTTCTTGCAGCATCCAATCTGAGTCGGTCACTGGGACCAAAGGTTTATTCTTCCAAGCTTTGGGGCTCATGCTGGAGCCCATCCTCGGGGGACAAGGCAGGAGAAGCAGCAACGGATGGAAACTAATCAAGGAGAGAAGCGACCCGGAACGAAGGAGAAACTGCCTAAAGGTGAGGACAATTAACCAGTGGAACAGCTTGCCACCAGAAGTTGTAGGTGCTTCATCGCTGGAGGTTTTTAAGACACCGTTTGTCTGAAATGGTATAGGTTCTCCTGCTAGGGCGGGGGGGCTGGACTAGAAGACCTCCAAGGTCCCTTCCAGCTCTATAGGAGCTTTGGTGGCTCAAGTGGTTAGAACACAGTACTGCAGATCAGCAGTTTGGCTGATCGAATCCCACCAGC
>JANHJO010003526.1:48363-61366 GCA_032468235.1 Pseudoxyrhopus heterurus | reverse complement strand
GGATTCGATCAGCCAAACTGCTGATCTGCAGTACTGCATTCTAACCACTTGAGCCACCACAGCTCAATCAATCAATCAATCAATCAATCAAATAGCAACATCCTCTCCCCCCACATATCATTTCAATGTAATCCTGCTTGTTTTCTGTAACTTGAGAAATAATGGAAAAGGACAAAGAATTGTTCATGGACATTTAGGAGTTCTGCATCTTTCTCAGTTGAGTGTTGATCATGGTTACACTGTGTAAGAATACTCAGAGGTCTAAACTTGCCTCAGTAAAAAGCACTTGGGTATGAAAGTTTGATTTGTTAGAATAATGGCATTAGTATTTTAGCATAATGGTTCTTCCACAGAAGATATTTCACTGCATTTTACAGAAAAAAAAATTGCTCTTGAGACCTGGAACTAGGAACTAGCACTTGAGTGTGGGTTTTTTTAAAATCCCTGTTCTCTCATTAATTCAACTAAAGAATGAAATAGTAATTACTAATTTTTTTAAAAATTACAAGCTATTGTTTAGGGTCTTATCCAGACCATAACATATTTAGTCAGCCCATAACTTAGCAAATTCAACCAACAGTATTCCATTTCTGGGTCATATAATGATCTAGCATATAGGGATCCAAATAGGAACTCAGATTTTCACCTTTAGATCAGTTGATCCCTCATAGTAGCATATAACATTATTTTTTCTGATGGCATTACTATTTTACATATATAGCACTTTACATTGCCCCTCCTCCAGAGCTGTGGTGGCGCAGTGGTTAGAATACAATACCACAGGCTAACTCACTGCTCACTGACAGGAGTTCGATTTTGACTGACTCAAGGTTGACTCAGCCTTCCATCCTTCTGAGGTCGGTAAAATGAGAACCCAGATTGTTGGAGGCAATATGCTGACTCTGTAAGTTGCTTAGGGAGGGCTGTAAAGTACTATGAAGCACTATATAAGTCTAGGTGCTATCGCTAGTGCTATTAAAGGAAGAGATGGAATAGAACCCTAGTGGGCAAAATCTAGCATTTGACAAAATCCATCATCTGGTAGCTGTTTGATAAACCACTGCTTGGCAAATCAACATCTAACATTTGGTAATTCTCCTTGGGCATCAATAAAATGCTGAACTTTGACATAGATTTATTTTAAAAGAAAATTCCCTAATTCATACAGAGAGTGTTATTCATCGTAGCGGGGAGATCAGCAGTGAATGGAGTCTGCTGGCATTCCTCCTTTGCTGGGATATTTTTTTTTAAGAAACAATATTTCTTTGTGAAGGTAAAATACAAAACAGCATGGAATATCTAGTTATGAAAGTTGTACACAACATCGGGCTATATATGAGAACATTGCATATGAAAAAAGGTAAGTCGGAGTAGATACATTTCAGTAAAGTACACATTAGGAAGAGTTATATAGAAACAAATCTTGGAACACTTGAATACAAAAAGCACCTACATAAGCAGAACATAAAAATGCATCTATATCACCATGTATTGAAGAAAGAAAATCATTCAGTTGTGAAGGTTTCGGTAGTTCTTAAAAATTGATTTGATGGAAACAACATGTGCCATTGAAATGAAATAGATTTATAGTCATATGCATATTCCTGACTAGAGCTAGTATGACAAGCTGCTTAGCATGATTGATCCCAGAGGCTTTAAATTCATTTCAAAATCATCTGGAAGGATGAACAATCCCTGTTTTAGCTCTTGGGGGGTAACAAATTCCAATCATCATTTTACAACTTGATGTCTCCTATATATTTTTAATTGTCCAAGACAGTATGCATTCTAAAGCATCTAGAGGACATCAGACTGAGGAACATTTTAAGGCATCCATGTTGATAAGTGCTTCAATTGTGCCTCATTTCCTACTGGCATTCCCATTATCACTCTGGTAATAGGTAAAAGGCTGATAGTCCTCTCCCTTGGCTCCATTTGCTTCCATAGAACCATGAAAGGACTGCAACAATCAGAAAAATCACTGAAGAGGAAACACAATTTTTCCTCTCCCTACTACATAAAATAGAATATGGGGATGGGAAAATAGTTTTCGTCTAAAGCAGCAAAATAGCTTGAGCCATATCTGATGCAGATAAGTACACTAATAATGTTGATGATGCAAAATGTATCTCACACATCTGTTTCTATTCCTTGCACACAGCTAGTTGTTAATTTCCAGGGAATTCCTTATCTTTCAATCATGGCTTGAAATAACCAATCTTGATGATGTACCATATTTTGCATTACAGGAGAGCTATAATATGAACAGGTGAGAGAAATCCAGAAGGGACAATCAATGCCATTAATATATGGTCTGTGTCAGCAAGGAGTCATTGGAGGAGGTATGTGATTACTCCAGGCTTCTTAAGAGCAGAAACTGTTTTGTTCTATAGGCTAATAATCATTTAACAATGATTGGGAATCAGCCCTGCTTCCTTCTTCTTGCCTTCTAATTGCTTTTCAGTAGATACTGATATCTTGTTGGATGTATGTTTCTCTCTTGTTCCATGTCTTGTAGATGCAGCCCAGTTTCCTCAAGCAACGTTCTGCTATTGATTTGAGAGATAAATGTTTTGCTCCCAAAGTCAGAATTGCCGACATCTCTTACCAATGTCATTTAGAATTACCGAGTTCAAATATTCAGTTGCCTTTGAATGTAAAACAAAACGGAAGCTGCTTGTTTTTTTGTACTGTGCAAAACGCACACTGCAGTTGTTGCTGGCCTAACTGCCTCTCACCCTTGATCAGGTGACAGTGTTGAACATGCCGCAGATAGATTTTCATGACCAATTTATGTATCAGTCATTATGTTGATAGATTAGAGTAGTTAATTCTGTCAATGATGATTTCTAAAGGGTCCTGTTTTGGATTAATTAATAGGTCAGAGTGACTATTTTACAGCCATTGGGGCCTGCCAGTGAGTTTTCTCATTACCTTAAGATGTGTTACAATTGAGAGCTCTGTTGACCCTGCTGTTGTGTGTAGCTTCGACTATGTAATGCACAGCAGAGCTCTGCTGTGAACGTCTTGGTATATGCAGTGAAATACAAAAATTTTGATGGTAAAAGTCTGAGGTTTACAATAGCAATAGCACTGTATTTATATACCGCCTATCAGGGCTTGCAACCCTCTCTAAGCGGTTTACAATGTCAGCATATTGCCCCCAACAATCTTATAATTACAATAAGGTAAGATAGTATTGTGGACAAACAGGGATATATGGGTCTCTGAAGCTCCTTTTCTGTGTGTGTGTGTGTATTTCAGAAGGAACAACAAAGTCACACTTGTGGTTCCCTAAAGAACAGGGTATTTTTTTTCCTTAGCTTTCTTCAACCTGGTCCCTTACATAAATATTAGGTTGCAACTCTGGTAGTCTCAACTGGCACTTGGTAAACAGAATGGGAAAGTTTATTTATATAGCTTTATTTTATAATTGGTAAAATAAAACTATGGAAATTGTTTTAGTGTGATCATGTTCCATAATGTCTAAGTCCTATACAGACTCTAGGATTAATATTTTTAATGAACCTCAACAACTGTCCATACTGTACATTTCTAAATTGGTAAAGTTAAAGAGAGCTAAAGGTTGCATCATAGTTATCATAATAAAACCCTCCAAGACTTTGTAGTCTATGTTTACATCACTGAATCTGATAGAATAGTTCTACATTTGTAATATCATCTGTGCTCTTAAAAACAGCGACCATGCCTTCATGTAATTCATTCACAATGTTTATTTTATACATCTATGTTTTGCAATTTAAATGAGGAGAGTCTTGAGCACTGAAAGGCTGTGTGTGTCCTTTTTAAAATTGCATTCCAACGCAGGTAACAAAGAGCCTTGTGGTATCTTAGACTAACACATTCATTATTATACATGCTTCCATGGACTAAATCTCTTATCACACAGAGTTGCGTGCACACACACAAACTTTCTAATCTGTGGAATAGAAAAATGGTTATGTGGAATGACATGACTTCAAAAAGGATCTTGTAGGGCTTCGTTTGCTGTAATATCAAGGTGTACTAGTTCTTTAAAAGGCTGGCAGAAATCAAAGCCTTTTGCTTAGCAGCAAATCCAACTGCAAAACTTACATGCCTCCCTCCTTTCTGGCTGCTGTGCATGCTGTTCAGCAGATGTTATCAGACTGAATTTAGTTTTGTGTGATGGTAGATCCCTTCCCTCCCGCCCCATCATTCATTTTCTCCCAGTGTCTATCTTTTCATCCAGGACCAATCTCCTTTTGCTGCTATCCCTGAATGCTGAGAGGAGGAACCGTTTGAAGGCTTTCACCCACGAGAGACAAGGAAGATTGAGATTCATCTGACACTACAAATTCAATCCCTGCTGGCAAGAGTTCCGCTACTTTATGTGTTAAATTCTAGGATTTCCTTGAAACTGAAAAAAGCAACGGGATCTGAAAGGTGTATAGCAGCAAACAAACCCTGCCTCAGGATTGCTGGCTACGGAATACAGATTTTCTTCAGCGGGATTCATAGAGGATAACACACACACATACACACACTCTCTCTTTCCCAGCTTCTTAGCGACTGGCACTAGAACGGAAGATTCTTTCAGAACCATAAGCCGAGGACAGCTCCTCGGGGCTAGCCTAAGCGAGGCACTTCGTAGGGTGGGGGAAAAAAAGCTTGCGTGTGCTGTATGTTGCGGGAGTGTGCGTATTTCGGGGGTTCAGGAAATCAAGCCCTCAACAATACCCATTCATTATCAAGTGGTGTAAGAGGAAATCAGGAGATCTGCAACAGCCACAGGAAAAGCTTGCTGAGTTCCACACAGAAGGACGGGCATTCTGCTACGTTCAGGTGAATGAATGAAACATTATATACCTGTATGTATAACCACCACCACGAACTGCTTCTTAAAGTATGCAAGACCCATGCCCGTCCTGATTTTGGACAGAAGGAAGAAACGAAAGTGAGCTTTTTGGTTTTTAGACTGAAAGGAAAGGAGAGGGAGTTTTAAAGAACACAAAACCTTAAGGAATTGAGCAGCACAAGAACTGCAAACAGCTTCTTGCCAAGCTTCTCCGAAAAGTGAAGCTTTTGTGAACTGGGGAAATGTGGATTTTTTTTTTTTTTTAAAGAGAAACACCTGGAGGAGAGAATTTTGCAGAGCTTCGCCTAATCCTTAAGGGTGAGTTCTTCAATTTCTCTTTGTATTAGTGAATGGATAAATCCCTTGAGATTGCCTGAGAAATCGCTTTCTTATCCCAGAAGTATATGTGTCTGTCTGTCTGTGTATCTGTCTGTGTATCTGTCTGTGTGTCTGTCTCCTTTACATTTGAACTGCTGGCGATTTTCTTGTATTGTAGGATTGGTAATGCTCCACTCTTTGAGAAAATACCAGCTCACTAGGCTTGCCGTTAACAAGGGGTGTGCAGTTCTGCATTTGTGCATCTTTGTAATGAGCTATTGCCCCCACCTCCCTTTCTTCCCGACTTTAGTGACAGGAGAACTCACCACATGTGAAGAACTTTGCTGTGTTTGAGGGCTTTGATGTTTGCAGATATGCTAATGAACATACCAGCACTGCCAGTGGGATTGGTCAGGCAATGAAATATGAGCACAAGGGTCCTGGTAATCACTTGCACGGAATCACTGAGATTGCTGGGTTGAGTGGAAAGGAGAGGTGGGAAAAGGTCCCCTTTATAAGGCGGTCAATCTAATGATAATACTTAAAGAGAGATGGGCAGACCGAAGGAGTGCTGCAGAAAAGGAAGCCTTATTCCATCAAATAAGAAAGCAGGGTTGCATTTTTGCCCATTCAGTATTTTTTTTTTAAATAATACATACACATTGAATTGCTTTTTTTTTTTTTTTAAGAATCATTGTCTTAAACCCTGGTGCTTTAAAAGGGTCCAAGGAGAAGAAAGTCTGCCTCCATTTGGGCTGCAGCAGGAAGACACTTAAAACAAAACTGCTTTCCAAGCAAATAAATACATGAAACCAGCATAATGGAGAAGGCTGCTTTTCGCTGTTTGGTAAATACATGTTAAAAACCGTTGGGGGAGGAGAGAGGGAATAGGAAGAGGATAAGATTCAGACAGTGTTTGGATGTGATAGTACTTTGAGATGGGAATACAGTATGGTGGCCAGCTATTTCAACTGTTCTCCCTACCTCTCTTCTAAGTTAATTGCATCAATAATTTGCATTTGCTACCCCATTTCTCCCCCCAGCAATGTGGCTGGCTTTTCCCTTGATGCTTTATGCTAATTTGTCCTCAGACTAGATTTTTTTTTTCCTCCACCGCTTTTACTATATACTGTATTTGGAATTGAAAATAATGGTTCCGATGTTTTGTTGCCTCAAAGATAATGCTTTGAAACACCTCTAGGCTATGATAAACCTTTGGCCGTTTTGCTTCAGTGACTAAATAGCAAAATCATCTATTTAACTTTTGTCCAGCAATCACAGCCTGGAATTATTCAATTTTTATGGAAAGAAAATGAATTTGGATACTTTTCACAGCAGGCAATGATATGTTAAGGTGAAGGATACCATTTAAGCAAAGAATTACACTGTTAGTCAATGGGCAGAGCTGTCTAACTTAGATACCTATTTATTCCCAGTACCACTTTTTAGGGGTAGATTTTTCTAGATCTCTTTGTTGCTAACCCAGGAGAAAGTATGACTAACTTCTATTTGTCACTATCTGTATCTGCTATGCAAGTCTAAAGGTCTGTTGTTTTCTCTGCAGGAAGTAAGTAACCACTGTCTATAATGGATCAGTTGGCATGACATCCATTGATTATGAACTGGTGTTAGAGGGGGAAACCAAAAATCTCCACTTGATGGCGTTTTAAGATTAAGGGCATAATGTGAAAAACTGAATTGTGCCTTTGAAAAGTGCTGCTTCTTTTAAAGGGTTTCTTAGGACAGGAGACCAAAGCTTTGCTACTGCACCTGAGTCAGTCAAAAATATGGTGGTATTTTCCTCGGGCAGGGTTGTTCTCTCTGAATTAAATTTTTCATGATAATTTGTTTATTTGTTTTGTAATAAGTTGTGCCCATTTTAGCCCACAGGCAAAAAGCTATCAGTAATTTAGTAAAATTACTAAAAACTTTTGGTAACCATGAATTTCAAATATAAGCTCCTGCTGGTATTGACTCATCTTTGGCATTGAGTTAAAAGAAGCTCGCACAAGCTAGAGCTGAAAGAAATAGCAGAGTGAGTAATTTTCTGCATAGTTGATGGATAACGAGCCTCATGTTGTAGTGACATTCATGTGTGCCATAATTTCTACCTCAATTAAATTCAAAAGGTCTATCTGAACATGTATTATTTAATCAGTTCTACTACCGGTATTACATTAAATGGAGTGCATATAACCTAAATGCTGCTTCCCAGAAGGACATTTTGATGCCTTGCAATAGAAAGCAGCCCTGTAGATATTCATTAAACTGTATTAGGATTACAGATAACTACCGGTAATAGTCTGAGTATAGGTTGTTACAGAAGAAAAATACATCAAGGTTATTTTGCTTTTTAAAGACTTCAGCATCTTCACAAATAGCTTAAAGTTTCAGTTCCACCTTTCAATACACATAACTTGCATATTTCATCAGAGGTGTTGAACGGATCTCTGAAAGACCCAGAGGAGGCAAATTATTGGTTACAGAACTCTTGCTAGCCTTAGAACAAGTCCAATGAAGAAAAATTAGATCTTGTGGATTGTAGCACACTGAAAGTTGCCCAGGAAGACTTTATGAAAGGGGGCAAGCATTTCTAATAAACAAATAAAGAAGGACACAGATGTAAACAAAGATAACTAGGAGGTGATACGATAGATATCTTTAAATATTTGAAATGTAAAATCTATTGCTGCAGCGTGCAAAATCTCAAATAAATGCACTTTGTATTCAAGAAACTTGATTTTGCATAAACACTAAAGTTTAGCAATGGAATAAAGTATTGTAGAATATTTATTTATCACATTCATATCACTGCCCATCTGCCAGGAATGACTCTGGGCAGCATGCAGCAATCAATAAAAACAACCAATATATAAAACATGATATTAAATATTTAAAAAAATATAAAATCATTATTAAAAATGAAAAGACCCTATAAAAATTTAAAATCTACATGCCAAATAGCAAAAGTAAAACATAACCTACATGGAACCATCTAAGAATATGGTGTATTCATTAGATTTTTTTAAAGGAAAAGCTGAAGATACTATTTTCTTGTCTCAGCAGAGCCTGGAATATAAGCTCTTAGATCACCCCCTCCTATGATTCTGTACTGGCCACCACCTGGTCACTCCAGACCCTATTTCCATTCCCGATAGGATCAGCCTCATCAACATTAGAAGATGAATAGAAAAGCTCAGCAGCATTTGCAGGTGGTACCATATGTGTATGTGTCAAAATCAGCAGGATGGCAGAGAAAGTGCTATGTTGCCAGCCAACACAGCCAAAAGCCAAATCATTTGAATGTGTATGAATCATCAACACAGGTATAAAAGAAGCTTCCATTGCACGGCTCCATCTACCATCTTGCTAATTTTGCAAGATGCCTCCCTCTGCGATGGCTCTAGAAAAGTAGAATAAGTACAGAAGCAAAGTCACTATCCTGAAATGGTTAGAGGTAGAACATAATTTTAATACGATACAACTCTGTGCAAAGTGAGTGCACTACAAATGTCTATATACATATCTGCCTACATTCATGTATATTTACAGGTAATTTGTGTATTGTATTCTTTGGCTGGTTTCTGCTCAGTGATATGCTGAAAGGCAACCAGAGGGTAATTTTCAGGGCCTCTTCCATTGCCAGAAGCTTAGAACCATTGTAAGTGGGCACCTGAATGTTGCAAACCTTTGTGATATGTTACTGAATAACCCAAACATTGTTTCAGTCCCTCCTTTCATCATTTTATAAAGAAGAAAGCTGCTAGAGAAAAATGAACCACTGTTTATAAATGCTTATACTTTGTTCTACCTGGGCAGTCTTTGCTGGTCACTTGAGCATGCTCAATGATGCCTATGATTAGCTTATAGCAATAAGAAAGCTTTCTCTCTGAAATGTATGTCTCTGCATCCACAAGCATTACCCATCATAGCCAGGCAAGAAACTATTCTCTTGATATATTTTCTACAGAAAATTTGCCAGCACTGAAGCCTGAAAAGAGAGTGCCAGATATTCAACATGTTGTTAACCAGAATTCCCTCCCCCTCCTCTTTGTATGTGTGTGTGTGTGTGTGTGTGTGTGTGAGAGAGAGAGAGAGAGAGAGAGAGATTTTCATCATTAAATAAAAAAAAAAAAAAATCTGGGCACTTGAGATTTAATGGTGGTTCTTTGTAAGGTGGGTGTCCCTGTCATTTGAAAATTGTGCTGCTCTAGTTAGCAAGAGGCTATCAAAAATTTATTTCAAGACTTCACTGCATTTGGCAAGAGCAGAAATAAAGGCTGACTTTCACCTTCTTTCTTGCTCCCTCTTCTGACACTAAGATGCATTGGATGGGTTTGTTTTATTAGCACATGTTCACTGCCAGAATAACTCCACTCCTCCTCTTGCTTCTCTACCTGTCATTCTTACTCTGAATTCCTGTGATGTGTCCATCATTACTGCTGAATTATCAGTGCTTTTAATTTTCAATTAAGCAGGGGTGCATGAGAAAATAGTGGCAGAAGGCTGGGAGGAATACTGCATAGGGCTAAGCAAAGGGGGTTGCGATCTGTGCTACCACTCAAGAGATATCCTAATTTTCTTCAAAGACATGGAACTTTAAGCCAAAGTCTTGCTAACCATCTGGTTTCAGTGGAGCACTCCACTTTAAGAACTAATATTGCAAGGTAATTGATTACCAGTCTCAACTGATAACAAGTTCTCTCTTGAGTCCTTGAATTTTCATAACAAATATTAGCAGTAGGATCAACAGGCCAGATCGACAAGATGTTGATCAACAGATCAGTGGGACTATATGTCACATTCAATAGTAATAACTGGCTTTTATGGGCTTATAATTATATGAATATTCTTTCCAATTTCCAATGCCTATAGAACTAGGTGTCAAGGAATCACCCTTGTTTAAGCATATGGGAGAATTTATTTGATACTAAAAAAAATCTTAGAATGACTGGTCCTTCCCCCCCACCCCATTCTGATGGAACCAAACAGATTTTATAATAAAGTTTAGCCAAAGGAGTGCTTTGGTAGTGATGGAGATGAAACTAACAATGTAAACAAATTGGAATATTCTGCAGTGATAAGACTATCCTAGCTTTCTCAAGGATTAGTGCACCTGGAGAAAATGGTATTGATCTAAAGGAGGAAAAACAAACCTTGATACAACTCACAATTTGCAGCCACATAAATGAGTTAGGAGCTCCATCCATTTGAACTATCAGCATGGGAAATCAGGCTATTTAAGATTAATAGATTTTAATCACATTATTGGCAAGTTTTATTTCTGAGAGGAAATAAAAAATACACAGAGAAACTGTAGTCTGTAGGTTACAATGCGATCCAAAAAAATAGGATTTCTAGCATTTATTCCATATTAGATGTGCGAGAAGCATATTATAGAAGGATTGTAGTAGACTCTAGGATGATTCTACACAAAATGTTTCTTAGTGAACAATTGGTTTATTTCCATATACCTTGTGTTGCTGCTACTGCATATCACACACAAAAGCAAATTTGTAGAAATCTGCAACATGTTCAATACTGAAACATTGATGTACATGCATTCACTATATACACAGTGATGTTTGTGGGGAATGCATGCAATTTTTTTTACAAGGAAATTATGTCTGTGTAAATTATCTGGAATGTGTGACAGAAGTTCTGAGGGAGGCTAATAAATATCCCTACAGTATCTATATCCTCACTGACACAAGTATAAAATAGGCAAGCATTTATTTTTACTTCATATGCATTGATACTTTCTGTGAGTTAAGTATTTTCCATACAGTTCTTTGTTTCAGTCTTCTCATGCTGAGAACCATACTTATAACATTTGGGATTTTGATATTAGGGTTAGTGTGTTAACTTCAATAAAATCTATGTGTGGAACAGCAGGAACAAGGCCTCACAATTTATAGTACATCTTGTGTGATAAAATGTTCAAAGTCTCCAAATCAAAGCAGAGGCAAAATGTGTTGTTTCTTCCTACAGGTAGAAATTCTGGCCTGAATATTGTCCCCATAATTCAAATAGCCTTCATGATGCTTGTAAATCATTTCATATTGCCATCAAAACAGTATGGTTTAATTGGAGATATTATTTATTCGCACCAAAAAACTAGGTTATCCACCGCCGTGCATGAGCATCCATGAAGTACAATTATAACAGTAGCTAGATACAACTTATCTCTAATAGACTTTTAATTGGCATACATGTGTTGAATAACACTATACATTGCTTCAGCTGCCATTTTCCCATAGGGATTTGACAAAATAAATAGAAATGGTTTTGTTTTTGTATAAGAAGGGGTGATGTTTCTTCTTAGTCTACAGCTATGGAGATCCTATAAAGTAACTGATGTTGCTGAACTCTGTGATGGATAATGTACATTTAGATTCCTAGTAATGCTGGAATACTGTGATGGACCAATTTATTCAGTGATTTTATTGGGGGATTGGGGGATGAAGCACTACTTATCATTGTCCTACACTATTCGTGTTGGCCTTGTCCAGAGTAATGGTAAGAAATAGCTATGTAAGCAATGTAACTGGAACTTAAGTCAAATACCATGCAACAGAGTTGCTCAGGATGCTTTCATGAGAGAGGGACAGTGCTTTGCAGCAACAGAAGCAATTGAGCTTCTCCTTGGATGTTTATGCTGCAAAAATCTGAATGGCCATTAGAAGACAATATGGTGATACAGGAAATTCTAACTCTGCTGTCACAGAGTTTGCTGTCAGATTCAAATTCTTTGCTCACAGCAAATTCCAACTCCTTCCTGTCTCTTCTTGCTGAATCTTTGCTGTCATTTAATAGTGGGCTAGTGATTTGTAGCTCAGATCTGGGAGCCCTACCTTAATTGTCTCTGTTTCAGTAACATTAGATTTTATAGAACCAGTCTTCTTTAGTAGCTGGAGAAGTCACTTTAAGGAATACCAGCTTAATTTTATGCTCTTTGATATGGAGCTCAGTGGGAGCTACTCTAGCTGGAAGAGGGGAAATTCTTGGAGCGATCTATACTTACAATATATGATTTGTGCTCTGAAAAGTAGTGTGGTTATCTAGTCACCGTGGCATAATGTTTCTTCCCCTTCTCAGATCGTTCCATTAACATGTCAGAATATGCCACAACTCCACCTGACACCTGAAAAACCCACCAGAGAATTTCCAGACTAGTATATAAACACCAGGATAAAAGATGCTTCAGTCTGAATGTGCCTGCTGCTTGATCGATAGCTCTCTTTTCCTGTGAAAACAGCCATCCAAATTATTGTCTTTCATGGCTGGATTGCTGAGCGCAGCTAATGAATAATATATGAAAATATTCAGGTAGTATATAAAAATATACAGTGGAGGTTAAGCCAAATCATTTTACAGTATCATATTCCACGCTACAGGTATTCATGCAACGCTGTAGTTACTCAGAAACTTAAAGAGCCACCATAATTTGGCAGATTTCAGAAAACTGTGTTTTTCTGCTACCTACTACAGGACCAATACACTCTTTCAGTTTAGTTCTGCAAGGAAATTAAATGGTTCAAACTTTATGAAAATATATTGAGAAATCAAGGCTGAGCATTTGAATATATGCTTGAGTCTGAAAGGCTATTTACAGCTTTCCATCTGTATCTGTACCAGCAGCCTTGTTCCGTTTCATTTAACTTTTAGTTTCTCGCTGGTCTGAAATCATCTTTGGCATGCTTCCCACTTCTTCAGTGGCATGGTTTTTAAAAAGAATTAATACATGCTGCATTTGCATAATTATATCAGTGCACCCCCTTCAAGGATCACTGCCTTGTTGTGGCGAGGGGGCTTGTGTAGCTCAGTGAAGCTATGAGCTATGCCGTG
>JANHJO010003525.1:73893-84956 GCA_032468235.1 Pseudoxyrhopus heterurus | reverse complement strand
TACTGTACATTGCTGCACTGAAGTGTTAAGGCAGTGGTCCCCAACCTTTCTAGCTCTGCAGAGCAGCAGTGGGAGATGGGATGGTTTCACGTGCATGCATGCCGCTTGTGCAAATGCAGTTTCACACACTTGCCCACTGTTTATGCAGCTCAGTTTCCAATAGGCCACTGACCGCTACCAGTCCACAGACCAGGAGTTGGGGACCCCTTTGTTAGAGCACCTACCATGGTGTCTTGAAAATTAGCGCTTGATTGTTTGTTTTGAATGAAAATTGAGATAAGGGATTTTGTTCATGTGAGGGTGAAGACAATCAGTTTAATTCTATCCTGAGGCCATCAGCAGGCTGAAGGACTTTAGGATAGGTAGATTAACTCACAGCTGCCCCAGGAAGACCTTGGGGACCAGGCTCTCCATCAAAACCACGAACACCCTATATTGTAAAGACCAAGAAGAACTATTATTACGATTCAAGATCTCAAAATATTCCATTTTCTTAGCAATTCCAATAATAATTCCATATATAATAGGATCATAGATACTAAGCAATAGGATAGGCCATCTTTTGGGAACTTAATGACCATGCTTGTTCTCTGAGGATCAGATTGAGGCATGCACTCCCCAATGTCCATTCAAGGCAAGGTGAAGAAACAGAAATGCAAGATTCACCATGTACATTTCAAGTAATATCCACCATGTCCTTATGAATGTCCTCACATATCAATTCTTCTGTAAACCAAGAAACCGCTCAATTACTCAACTGCCAAATGATTTGAAATCACAAATGTATAGCTGATGCTACTTACTTTATCTCCTTTAGGACCCATAATGCCAATGAAACCTCTTAATCCTTGAGGTCCCTGAAATGCAAAAGATTCATGAAAATATGAAGCTCATGTCAGATCAGATCAAACATAGTCAGATCAGGAACTTATAATGATAATAGGTAGATGGCTATTGGCTTCACTTAGTTTCTTACATCTCCATATGATGAACACAACCAAAAAGTTAAATAAAAGGAAATACTTTACTGGAGGGCCCTGATCTCCAATGTCACCAATTCGTCCTTGTTCGCCTTCTTCTCCCTAAAAGTATATATAAGGTACAAGTTAGTTAATAAGACATTCTAAAAATTAGCATACATAATTTATTCTGTTTCCCTCAATAATATGTATTGTATTATTTATGTATTTCCCAAATATGTAAGCGTGGAGGCAGCACACATTAAATAGAGCTGACTTATTGGAGAAAGACTGTAACCAGGCAATAAAGGGGATGAAAAGCTGATGGTACACAATATCACACTAAATCACTACTGCTTTCAGCCATGGTTGATTGAACAAACTATATGCTAAAGCATAAACTGTAGTTTACAAATCGCAAGATTTGTTCACGTCATAAAAGGCAAAGCAAAACAAAGCACATTATTTTTAGTGATTTAGAGGGCCATCATTAGCTGCTGTAACTAAGTGCTATAAAATTGGTGGAGAAATGCTAAGATTAATTCAAAGAAGATTATTACTATTCCTTTCTTAAATACACAGCAACGTTAAACAGGCTTCCTCCATAAACCATCACTATTCCAGCTAATTTGCATGTAATCACGTTCTACTTCCTCTTACCTTAAAGCCTTGCTTTCCTGGTTCCCCACTCTCACCTTTTGCTCCTTTGTGACCCTAAAATATAAAGCAAATGTTTTTTCACTGATACTAAATATGCCACCGGAAACATTGCCTGTTAAAAAAAATGGTTTCTATATTTTAGCTATGTGAAACCAGCTATTTTCCTAGCCTGATGCCGTCCAGATGTCTTGGACCTCCACTCTTAGAATCCATTAACCCAAGATCATATCAGCTAGTGATGATGTGTGGTGTAACCTAGTATAGCTTGGAGAAATTGGAATTAAAACAATTAAACCAGAGTTCTCCAAAGTGTTCAATATGAACCCCCAAGAGTTAATGGGATCACCCATTGCTCTTATTATGGTTGGTCACACAGTCAGCTAGATTTTTATACTGGATTTGGCATTTTTATCCACCTTTTGAGTCCTTCCCAAGGACCCAAGATAGGCAGATGTTGTTTGATGGTGTTAAAGGCATTGTTGCAGGATGTAAGCTGCTCCAAGTAAAAGCTGTCATTGCAATTGACCGATGGTGATTTTGTCAATGCCAATAGTGTTCAAGTGTGGCTCCAGTTGTTTTGGCATTGTATCCAAGGTGCCTATTACTATTGGTACTATCTTTGCTTTCTTTTTCCACAGTCATTCTATTTCTATTTGCTGGCCTTTGTATTTTGTGATTTTTCTCCAGTTTTTTCTCTTCAATTTTGCTGTCTCCAGGAACTGCAACTTCCACTGTCCAGATTTTTTTTTTGTCTTTCTTATTAACATTTGTTAAGTCTATATTATGTGGTACGTATTTCTTTGAAGCACTTTAGCTTTTTCATTTTCTATGAGTTTGTCTATTTTGGGATCCCACAGTTCTGGCTCTCAAACAAATGGCATTTCCTGCAGATATTTTGTTGCAGCATGATTGCTACTGTACTTTGTAGTGCTGTGTTTGTAGTCAGTCTGTGCAATCTTCTTGCAGCAGTTTATTCATAGTACTATTACCTAAAGTAGCATTTATCAAATTGGTAACATGGTTTTCATATAATAAATGTTTGTTTCATGTTTCAGTGATGTTTAACCTTAGCTCCAAATTGTTATGATACTGCTGTAACATCTTTTGAAACTTATCAACATCCAACCAATATTATGTCATACCCAGAACGTATCACGCCCATCTCTTCTCCTACCTTCATGCCCATCATTCCAGCAAATCCTGGATGGCCAGCTGTGCAAGCATTTGGACACTAAAAACAAAGCAATGAATTAAATTAATAAGGAGAAGTCTTGATTAGAGTAAATCTGTTTATTAATTTAATATAATATAATTAGTATGGCTGTACACTCTAGAAGACCCTGGGCAGTTTACAAAAGTCACATAGAGACAATTCCCCTACCTCCAGTAAAACAATTAAGACCCACATAAACATATTTTCAGCACAAAACAGCTAGATGCCCAATGGTACAAACAGTAGAAAAATATGACAGCCCCCAACCATATAAATTACAACCACATTCACCCCAGACCTGGAAATAAAGCCAGGTCTTAAGGGCTTTCCGGAAGCCCAGGAGGGTGGCCGCATCCATAAAAGGAAGATAAATATCTTACCAGTGGATCTCCACCATGGTGGCCAACTGTTCCCTGAAGTAGATTAGCAAAGTTTAAAATTAGGATAGCCGTGAATATTGTCAAGCATCGAGTTGCACTTGAATGGATAAGGCTGATGGTACAGATCCAAACATGCAGTAAAGGAATTTTTTACAAGATCAAGAGTTATCTTCCACCATCAACAGAGGACCAATTTAAACTCACAGACAGAACCAATATTGAAAAACGTAGGACCTCTTTCCCTATATAATTGGACTTTGCCTTTGGAATCTTTTCAGTTCAGGATTGCATTCTCCATCCATACTGGGATTCTGCGATGTAGTAAAAGCACATTTCTGTTTTTTTGTCTTCATTCAATAAATTGGATCAACCATGAACATGGGCATACATTTGCCCTTTTACTCAGAATACATGAATCGGATCAACTGACATCCTTTGAAAATAAGCCAGAGCAACATGTATCTAAAATAGGGTGCAAAGGGCCCACTTGACAAGTTATGCAAAGCTTGGTACATCCCTCATGTTGACTAGAGTAGGATTTGTCCAGCTGTTGGGCGCTGGAGTTCAGCAAAAATTTAATGGAGTTCCAAGAGAGACTAACGGAGGGGAAATAGCACAGCCAATGTGTCTATAGCAATTAAAGAACGGAAGAAAGAGTGGGGCTTGTTAACTGCCATTCAGAAGTCACCCCCTTTCCAAGGGCCTTTGTTGTCATGACAACTCAATGCTTTGCCTCTTGGTTAAGAGTTCCTGGAATTTTATTTTTATTAAGAGATTTTGCAGCCTGAAATATTTGAAATTTCCTCTTTGAGAATATCTGTCAGGTGCAAAAGATCAGGTCTACACATGAAGGTCCAATTAAACTGATTTATGGCTGCTTATGCCTATGCACAGGAATATCCTCAACTAATAGGTAGCACAATTTTGGTGCTAGATAAAGGTAACGGAATTCAAAAGGGGTTGGGCTGAGTTCACTTGTGGCTACATAGAAATTCTAGGCTCATGCCTCTTCTAATTCTGCCTCCAGATTCTGCTACTCTTTTCCCTACAATACCATACAACTTGTTTAAAAAGGCGCTGTAAATGAATTGGGGAAGGAGGACTTACTGTACTTCTTATTTTCAGTGTTAATACTGCAAACTTACCCTCGGCCCTGGAGGTCCTGGCACTCCTGAGGGGCCTCTCCTTCCAGGATCACCCTAAACAATGTCACAACAGCATAAAAATAAACTGCATATCCAAGTCTCTTAGAAGAAAGAATAATGAAAACTAAATAAACTCTACATTGGTTACATTAAGCACCAAAATGTTCTAGGATAGAACAAAATTCTGAGGGGACAGAATAAAAAAAAAAAAGAAGTGTAAATGACAAGAGCAAAAGAGATTAAAACCATTCATATCTTTCATTAGTTTTACTTCTCAACTGATGTAGGAAACTGATTACATACAAATGGATTCCTGTGTGAAATCCCTTAAATATACACCTTTAATTATGGAAGTGCATAGATAAAGATAGGAGAATCAATAATTCTGAAGAAATGGGTATTTCAGAATGGGCAGATTAATTTGTGGTGTTTTGAAAGACTTCATTTATTACAATCCCCAACAAATAAATATCTCACATCATTTGCACATGCAGTTATTTGGGAGGAAAAGCTGAACTTAATTGGATTCGCTTTTTAATCTGCATCAGTTGGAATGAGCTGTAAAACCTTTATTATCCATATAAGCAGTCATAGGAAGGACTACTTGTATAGTAATTGTAAAGTAATATTCCCAGATGAGACTTCATCACATGAGAGAATGTTAACCAATCTAATCTAGTCTGTATTGAATTGAGTTCCAATAAATGCTACTTATAGGAATTAAGAAGAGCTTTTTATGTAATTAAGTAGAATATAACAAACATAATAAGAGCGGTATAGGCTTAAACCAAAGGTCTATTTATTCCACAGAAGACAACAGGCAATGGACTGAAGGTAAAGTGTGAATCTTCCCTTAGACATAGTAATAATATTGGTGTCATCCTATTGCAGAGATCCTTATCAACAGCAGATTTCCACAATCTGTGCCCTCTGGTTGGACCTTCTGGCTACAACTAAACTTCTAAAAATGATCAAGTTTGGATTGGCTAGTACTGTCTTTCCCTGAAAATAAGACCCAATTGGAAAATAACCTCTAGCATGATTTTTCAGGATGCTCGTAATATAAGACCTACCCCCAAAATAAGCTCCAATTAAGATCATCAGCCAGACGGATGGATTTACTACTGTGTTTCCCTGAAAATAAGCCCTAATGCATCTTTTGGATCAAAAATTAATATAAGACCTGGGCTTATTGGGCAGGGGGGGGGATGGGTACATATTTACAATTGGAACAATCCTTCAAAGATAGATCTAAAGGGTAGATTCATTTTGGTGTATTCAAGTATAATAAATGTGTTAGCCATTCCTGAGGGATGTCTTTCCTAAAAGCATGGTACAAGCTTTAACAAGCAGGCAAATATTAATCAGTGATTTAATGCAATATGGAACAAAGTACTCACAGATGGCCCAACTCTTCCCACCTCTCCTGGAAGTCCTCCTATACCAGGAGGACCCTGTATTGAAAAAAGATAGAAACTAATTAAACTTCTCATAATGGGGATTGGCAACTTTCTTGTAACCAGGACCTGTGCTGTATTATTATTACTATTTTTTAATCTCTCAAATACAGCAAAAGATATCGCCTTGGATGGGGTTTTAAAGAGACAAAATATCTGATTTATGTCTTAGTTCAAGATACCTATTTTGCACTTCAAATGCCCAAAATGGGGGGAAGAATCCCATCCAACATTTGGGAATATTGCATTTTTAAAGTCTGAAATTGGCGTCTTAAACTTTTTTCAAGAGTTAAACCCTATATCATCTCTTTAAAAGTATCCTCCTCAAATATGCAAAAAGCTTGGACCATCAAAGCTGGGGGTATCCAAGGGCTAACCACCCCTGCTTTGAAAGCTAGCCCAATCCAAGGAATGAATGGGTTTTTTCTTAAACGTAAGAGTTTAATAGGCCCCTATTTGAATTAAAGCAGCATTTCTAGCTGGCATGGTCATTGGCGGTGTAAGCTGAAGGTGAAACACACCAGCCTGCAACAGAGAATCCAAAGGTAGAAATAACACAAACAGATATGACCCTGATTTAAAATTGTAATATTTTGTTTGGTTATGCAATTAATTATGTATGGTTGATTACATTCTGTTTGAGAGTTGGTTTCGGTATGCAGAGTGGCTAAAGGCCCCAGACTAGAAACTGAAAGACCATGATTTTAGTCCTACTTTAAGCATGAAACCAACTGGATGACCTTGTTCCTGTCACTTTTTCTCAACCTTAACAAGGAAGCAATAGCAAATCACTTCTGAAAATGTTGCCAAGAACACTGTGGGGGCTTGTTGAGATGGTTGCTGGGTATGTGCAGACTGTTTCAAAGAGCAAAAAAAAAAAAAACCCTACTCACAGGAGGTCCAGGAATTCCCTTTCCCTAAAATAGAAAAAACAAAGTTTTTAATTATTATTTTTTATATGTTTAGTTTTCAACTCAAACCAACTATAGATATATTCAGAAGGGAAAAACAAACATCAACATTTTTAACTGGGAACATAAAATATTGTTTTCATCTCTCCAATTTGTTGAGTTAACAAAGAATTTCAAGCACTTTTAATTATCTTTGAGACAGATGTTGAATCTGATAATTTAGAACAGACAAAGCAGTTTTCTTGCTTGATTAATCTATGCTTAAAAGTACAACGTCACATTTTAAAATGCAAGTTTCATAGTTATTGCCACACTATCCTAGAAATGACCACATTTTTCTACAGAAATTTATTCTGGATTGTTTCAACATTTATTTTCAACAGGCAAAAATCTGTTTTCTATACCCAAAGGAAGGAGGTTAGACAAGAACTCCACTATCCAAAACTTACAAGAAGATAGAATGGGCCCAAGCACTGAAAGCAATGATGATTTCACAGTCAACTCAAAAGTTCTCCTCTAATTCTTTGTTTGAAATACTGAGAACATTTTCCATGCTTCTATTTTTCTTTTTTACTGAAGTGAAGCTTTCAACCAGAGGAGCTACTGATGGATATATGCTTTTCCATTTCAGCCCTAACGGCTCTACAGCCTGAACCCCATGAGCATTGCCATGTCCACAGCAGCATCTTATGCAAACAAAAAGGACCAGTTCATTTGCAATCTGCTGCAGTTGCTACTGCTGAGGCGTGTCTTTGTGGTACGGTACTCCTCTCATAAATATTGATCATAATACCCTTCTGAATGAACTGGGAGGGTGGAAATTGGAAGCAGTGATGGTGAACCTAGGACATATGTGTCAAAGATGACATGCCACAATGTTTTGGGTGAAATGTTTGCAGCATTCACATTTCAGCAATCAGAGAAAAGGGGATTGACTTATTCTCTAAAGACACCTGAGAATAATACAATTAGCAAAGCAATCTAGAACTAAGGTGGAATTTCCTGGCAGTAAGAATGATTAATCAATGAAATAGCTTCTTTCTCGAAGTTGTGGGCGCTCCATCACTGGAGATTTTCAAAAATAGACTGGACAACCATTTGTCCAGGGTGATATAGGGTCTCCTGCTTTGAAAAGGAAGACCTTCCAGACTTACGATTTTATATTCTATTTGTCAAAACCCAACAACTATTCTCAAAAGCACAACCCATTCTCGTGCAATGTAGGGCTCCTGCAAGAGAATGGAGCTTTCACACAGCCTCCAGAGGCTCCAAAAATCATGGAAGAATGTGCTTTCATGCAGTTTTTGGAGGCTGCACAGAGGCCATGGAAAAGCATTTTCCAAAGTTGCTTCAAGAACAAAGGCCTTATGGGATGCAGAACAGCCTCTGGTGGGCCGCAGGGACCTGTCAACAGAAAGACGACATTTCCTGAAATAAGTGGAACATGGCAAATTATTAGAAGCGCTGGGCCATGGGACAATCACAGCATTCCCCAAGGTTCACATGCGCAAGGCAGTTTTTTTGAGGGGCATGAGATGAAGAGGGTGAGTCCTGCTGATCTGATTTCTTTGCGCCTCTATTAATCAGAACACCTTCCTTCCAGAGCTACAGAACATCCCTAACATCCTAGCCTTTCAAAAGGATTTATACCTCACTCTTCCACTGGGTATTTAGAGACCAACGTGATAGGGTTACTTTGAGTTAGATAATGTGCGGAGGAGGATATTTATATTTTATGCTTTTCTCACTCATAAACTAATCCACTTTGAATCGTGGGAAGTAAGTGGTCCATAAAATATTGTATTAATAAAGAAAGATAAGAATGCTGCACTTGTGTCAGATAATATGACATAATAACCTGCCAACACCAGAATGTCATGTGGGAAAACTACCTTACTCTCATTTTATCTATACCTTTTTTTCACCCATATTGTGCTTTATAAATCAATGTATACAATGCCATGATGTTCTCATCATTATGGAAAGGTGTGTGACTTGTAATTTCATCATGAACTGAGTTGAGTTACTTAGCAAGCCCATGCAGTAGACAAGAAAGATATCAAACTTCAAAAACGGTGGTTTTGGTTTCTTTCAACAGAATTACTGGAACAATAGTTCATAGTGTGTGGGGTATATTTAAATGCCTCCAACTTATATTTCATCTCCATCAGCCTTTTATCATACTATAGTTCACTTTCCTTGTAGATAATAACACTGCACTATACTCTATTGTAGATAAAAACACTCTACTCTTCTACTGATATTCCTATCTCCATTTCACAGCAACCTTATGGTTTTTAAATTTGCCCATTTAATTTAATTAACTTGAATTTTAAAAAAAGGAAAGAGCCCACAAACAAAAGCCCATAATGTCATCCAGAACAGCTTTGACCAACAAAGCTAAGATTCCTTTTATTGGATGGTGTCAGTCTTTCTACCCTCTTTACATATTTCATTTATCTCTATGCAATGTTTAATTTTGACTGCTTCATTGTACTGGCACCTGTTACATAAATGGCTATGATAATAAATAGGTCACAGAAAATAAGGAAATGTGGACTTATCTGTGTCATCTGAGAAGAAAAAGATGATAAATGCATAACTATTTTCGTAAATGCAAATGGTTGCCATGAGAAAGCTACAGTGGGAGCAGAAATATGGTAGGTAGGTGTATTTCTGCAGGTGGGATGTAAAATGTCAAAATATCCATGTGATCAAGCCTGATCTTTTTCTACACACGTCTCATGCCTATTTAAAAGACAGGTATTCAATTGCATAATTGCGGCCACCATCTTGAAATCACACAAACACACACACACACACACAGGCTGCTCCTGTTGGTAGAAGCACTTATTATTTTAACAAAAATCCCACATGAAGAGTAATTTTATTGGAGGATGACCCTTCCCACTCATTCTAACAAAGTTTTTTTTTCCTTTGTAGTTCTCCAACATTTGTAATTTTCTTTGAGCATCTTTCAGAGGCAATTTAAGATGTGTCTATTTAATCCAGAATCCTATTCTAGAATTCTTTTAACACATTTTAAATATATTTCCAATTAGTGCTTGCTTTACAGTTCCTCTGATTTTATCAACATGGTAAAATCCCTTTGTTGGATTGAGAAGGGAGGGAAGAGGGTTTTACAAAATTCCTGTTTCAAATTTCAGCCCTTTCAACTGAAGAGATTATCAAATCTTATTCACAATTTAAGCTTTACTATCAACTCAACACTATTTTCTGGTATTAAGTAATACAAAGGCCACAAAGACTAATATCCCCTACCAATTTCAAGACAGGAGAGTACTTTTTGAGTTCTTCTATAGATGACCAGAAACTTCCTCCAGGTTTAAAGATGCGTTTTTTTTAATTGATCTAATTTTTACAGAATAGTTAAGGAAATATATTTCATAATACAAGTTGTTAAAAAAAGATACCATGTGAAAATCAATGACTTACAGGAAGTCCACGGCCTCCAGGCAAGCCCACTTCACCCTAAAAATTATAAACATTTTACAACATTTCAAATATTTAAAACACTTACACAAGTTCTTGTTTGTTTGTATTACGTTTTGTTTAGAGACAAGGCAGAGTACAAAAATTGATGAGATGGTGAGTTCTAGACCTGCTTTAGGCATGAAAACCCAGGTGAGTGATTTTGGGCAGGTCATCTCTCTCAGCCTGTTACCTCACAGAGTTGTGGTTGTGGGGAAAATAGGAGACAGGAGAATTAGATATGTTTGCCACCCTGAAGTGTATCTATTCTATATCTCTGTATATAAAGCAGAGGGTGTGTGTGTGTGTGTATGTATGTGTATATGTGTGTATGTATGTGCTGTATACACTCTTCAACGGCTGGACCAATTCCAACCAAACTTGGCATACAGATACCTTACCCTCCGGCAACAAACACTGTGGGGGTCAGTGGCCACAAAAGATATTTAAAGACGTCTAAAAAGAGTTCCAAAGTGCCGGAGGATAAGGTACCTGTATGCCCTTCACAGCAGCGACATCACAGTACACCACAAGGGGTGCCAAGAGCAGATTGATGCTGCGCGTGGTGCATGTGCTGTACAGCCCAGTGGCAGCTGTCAGGAGGAGGCAGTGGCGGAGGCTTGAAAACTCCAGAGCCCTAGCGTGACAGAAGGAGATGGGAGAGAAGGGTAAAGTTAATAGCTGACCGGCGCTGATTGGCCAGCTGTTGCAACTGGTTGCCATCTAGCGCTTGTCAGCTGTGGGTAGGAAGAGCGGCCAGCCTTTGGGCTTTGGAGCTGCTGTGGCTCACTGGTTAAAAGCAGTACTGCAGTCTACTCTGCAGACTTTCAGATCAGCAGTTTGGCT
>JANHJO010003525.1:0-15504 GCA_032468235.1 Pseudoxyrhopus heterurus | reverse complement strand
CCCTACTGAGCTTTATTTCATTTTTTTTAAAGAATTTTATGTCTCATACCTCTGACTGAAAAACATAGTTTATTTATTTGGTTTCCTCTATTGAATTTCCCAAGATCTTAGGAATAAAAGTGCAATAAAGGTAACTATTGATGCTGACTGAAGCAACTTCAAAAGCACTGGACTGGCTTGCTGCATTTCCATGGTGGCTGTTTCATTATTTTTGGCTATACCTGGGATACATTTTCTACGTAAAAGTTTTACTGTGTCAGCAAAATAGACCTCTCGATAAATGAGAACCATCCATTATTTGTTTCACCTTAATGGGTATATATGAATAATACATTATATTTATAAAATGTTTTTAACTGTTTCAAAAGCTAGTACATTATAATGTATACTCATTTAGAAGTTCTAAAGAACTTTTTCACTGTAGTAAAATCATTGTGAGAATTTAATAGGGGGAGATTTCATTTCTAATACCTATGTGTTGGATATCTATTTATTCAAGTTTCCGAAGAGAATATTATTTCATGAACAAATGAATCCATTCATTATGTCTAAAATGTCATCCTCATTTCTGACTGTCTTTGATATCTCAGGAGAATTCTGAAATATTCCAGGATCAGGATATCAATTTATATATGTGCATTTTTCAGAAAGGCAAAGAGAAATATTAGTGTCATCACACAGAGATGGAAAAGAATGGTTCTGCATTTGCCAATCTTTTGTTATCTAGATGTATTGAGAATATAGTTCCAGAATTCACAGCAAGCATGTTTAATAGAATATACCAATTAGGAAATATGGAAGTTATTATCCCAAAGGATCTAAAGAACATAGGTTAAATAAAAATTGTCTAGTGTGCTCAACTTGAAATTCATTTTTCCTTAAAGTGAAAATTGGCATTTACAATCTCAACAGCTTTTTAAAAGGCAGTCCAGTGTTCCATATTAATGTCCTTAGAAAAGTCTTCAAAAGAATTAGCAATGGTTTTTATCTGAGTTGAGATCCCAATAATGCAGGATCATATAGGCAGCCACCCGCGCATAAAAGTCAATCCAGATTCAGAGCACCTGAACAGGGTTTAACATATCTTGAAGAATATATGTTTAATTCACTGTTTTCTGTTCATCGGAATTAATCCAATAAATATAATAGTGAGTAAATCAGAAATATTTTAAATTATATTTTAACTAATTACTTTACTTGATTAAAAAGTATCAATTCAAATACTGAAATATGTTTAGGATAGCACTTTCTCCAGATGTAAGATATGGGACAATAATACAGTATGTTTCCCATAATGATTCTGGCTACAATACAAAAGATTCTACCTCTGGCATTTAGATAATGAAAACCATATATATTATTTCTACACATATATTGCTTTATTAGAAACCCCCAAACCATTTTAGTATGCATTTTATTATAAGTTTACCTTTTAGTGGAATTTCCACTCCAAAGAAATAATGTCTATTAATTTCCAGTCCATTAAAATTGTATAATTTTAATGAGAAACACTTGTTATGATCAAAATAGATATACAATCCTAAGACTAATCAAAAACATGATTATTCATCAATGATAAAAAAAATCTCATTTAACTAATTATCATTGCTATTTTTACCTGAATTAATAAATTATTATACTTAAGAACCAGGAATATTTCTGTCTCCTGTCTTTCATTTTCTTTTAATTGATCTATAGAAACAAATATTCTAACATATCCTACATAGTTAGGATTCAAAGAACCATTTAAAATACTTGGGGAATGTTCATCGATTTGACTAGTTTGCTTTCTGATAAATGACATTTTGACTGGCTATGCCCATTATGGCAGCCATTTGTCAGTTCCCACAAAACACATTCAAATTTCCAAAAAGGCAAAACAACCTGAAGCTACATACAATACTGACATAAATACCTGTCATTGCTCCTCTTGGATCAGCATGTGGACCCCCTGACGAATGCCAATGTGGCCCGCTTTTTGGCTAAAGTGGCTGCCTGTAAAAAGAGAGCCCCCAATCTACAGCCAATGCTGACCCTCATTTTGATGATCCGTCTTGCCTCACTTATGAGGAGCAGTGACAGTGATAGTTTCTGGAACTTTCCGCTGACTTCCGCTAGTATTGCCAATTGTTTTAACCATTTTAACTGACTTTTAACTGACTTGGATTGCATAAATCTCAAACGCTCACACTTAATGCCAATGTCCCTGACTTTTATGCAGCATGTTGCTGATTTTATCTTATTTAACAGTGTCTTACACACCACTTTTGTATTGTTCCTTGCCCCCCACTTTTCCCTTTACCCCTTGGTTCAAGACTTCGGTCAGGAACCTAATAAAGAATTATTATTATTATTTATGATAGTTGCAGTATCCTGGAGTCACATGATCCCTTTTTGCGATCTTCTGACAAGCAAAGTCAATGGGGAAGCCAGATTAACTTAACAACTGGGTTACTAATTTAACAACTACGGTGATTCACTTAACAACTGTGGCAAGAAAAGTTGTAAAATGGGACAAAATTCACCTAACAAATTTCTCACTTAACATAAATTTTGGGCTCAATTGTGGTCACAAGTTGAGGACTACCTGTATTTCTCTTGTTCCTCCTATACTTTTCCCCCCCTACAGGTGTGTGACAGTGAAACATGGGTATCACAGGGTAGATAAAAATTCAATGTTCCAGTATCTACTATGGTTCAATCCAGATCAGGTTACTGCCTTTGCTTTGATTTTCTATATGTCACAAACAAACAGGAATTCAGAAAGTATATGTCAATGGTGACCAATGTAAGAGATGACTGGTAAACCATTGAAAAAATTGTGAGTGTATCGTGTATCGTGAGTCTTTCCACATGATAAGCCATAGATTAGGCATGAACCACAGCTGAGTACGCACCACAACACACCAAGTCTGAAATTATAAAATACATTGACTGAGTTCACATAGCACATTGATATTTAATGTGCACAAGTGTTTTTAATAGAATCCAACACCAGATGACTGATTATTTTGTATGGAGACAAAAACTCTCATTGAGGCCAATGTCATTTTTTGAACTAAACCAAAAGCAGAGTGGTGTTGTTCAAACTCATTCTTTTGTATGAAGATCTCCATTTAGCCCACATGATTTCCATTAAAAAAAATCTATGCATAGGCTTGGTCCGAACTGGTGGTAATTAATTATAACATATAAGACCTTGGAACCAGAAAAAAAAAATCCCTTTTACAGTATTTATATCAGAATTGGAAAACATTTATATAGCCAAGTCATTAAAAAAATGAAGAACTGAAATATAGGAATTGAGGGAACCTACAATGTGTTGTTTAAACTGAAGTGCAAATTCACTGAAACGCCATGATTGGCTTTTCCATTGGCTTTTGGATTGGCTTTCTAAAATGTCACTACTATAAAATCTATCACACTTTGAAGACCAATAAGTACATCCTCTTAAACTTATTCCATCTCAATTATTCACTTTAGGTTATGTCATTCCCAAGGAATCAATTCACAATTGGAACAAATTTACACTGGTCATCACAAGTATTTTATTTTTCAATTAAAGGTCCAGTTTCTGTGATGACCTTCCGTTTGCTTAATTTTCAACTCAGCGCGGTGCATATCATTTTTACTCCATTGCTTTTCCCTATGTTATTTTAGCTACTTAGGAGGAATACTAAAGCAAGTCACTATTTCTCAGCTTATTTGTAATATGAAGAACTTACACGGTTTCTGAAATAATGTACTTGATCTGCCATGAACAGGCTAAAGGATCACATAACACACCCATATTATTAACATAACTAGAATTACTGTGCGGTACTCTTTTATAATGATGTGCAATGCAACTACTGTCCTATTTTTAAAAAAAACTGTATGCAAGCCATCTGAACAGCTCAAAATATACATATACTGTATGCCAGAACTTGTTTTGGAAGCTGAAGTTTAATCGTTCCCATTAAAAAAAATATGAGGTAATACCGTACTCTTTATCTGCCACAGGGCGTTTTTGTTTGGTTTTTTGGGTACTATATCTTGTTAAGATAAACTGCTGGTTATTTGAGGGCCACATTCCTCAGGTTTTTTTAAAAATTCAAGATAATAAGCCTTTTGAAGAAAGCGCTGGACTCTTGCTCCTGAGATTAGCTGGCTTTCTAGTGATACCCGGAGAAATCGTCCTGCCTCCTTTGAAATTCACCTTTTGAGAATTCACCTTCTGGTTTTCGCACGCCCGCGATTCCCAGGAGAACTTTGGGATTCGCTTTAAGGCTGGGTTGTTCTATGTGTTCAATTTACGTCGCTTTCGGGGGCTTTTCATGCTCCTGAGGCTCCAAGGAGAGAGCGTTCTCTGGAAAGACTCGACAAGGCAAATATTTCTATATAAACTGGGGGTGCAAACCGGCCTAGAGAGCAGCGGCAATTGGCTTGCTTCTCTAGCTCTTCCCAGGAATTCACCGGGAGGAGAAACTTTCGGGCAAGGCAGCATCGCAGGTAAGTCAAAAAGCCCTCCCCTCCCCCCTTCAGCATCCCCGGAGCGGCGGTAACGCTGGAAGGAAGTGGTGCCCCACAGGGTCCCTCAGAAAGCGTCGGCCTGCCAGCTCTTTTTTTTTTGCTCCCCCCGTTGTGCTCGCCGGCCAGAGGGAGCAGCAGCAGCCCTTCGGCTGGATCCAGCGGTCCCGCACACGGACCAGCAGGGGGCGCTCCAGACGGGAGACGGCGGGGGGAGACGGGGGAGGGGGGAGGAAAGGCCGCCGCGGCGAACTCTCCTGTTCCATCTCGAGCTCCGGTAAAGCAGGAGCAGCGGCGAGGGCAGTCGCGAGCCCGGCGCCCAGGGAGACTCCCGCCCCCCCCTCTCCCCCCCGGGATGCCGCACTGGCTGCGGAGCGTCGCCCGCGGGGCATAACTCCCTGCCAGCCCTCACGGCGCACGCCGCCTCTGGTCGTTGGTGGCGGCTGGTTGGTGGCGGCGACGGCGACGGCTCGTACTCGCTTCCCCAGCACACGGGCCGCTCGGCCGGGAAAGCGGGAGGGGAGAGAGAAGAGCCGGCGTCGGATGTTCGCGTTACGCCACGCCGGTGCTCCGCTTGAGGCCTGGGCTCGTCTTCGAGGGGGAAGCCAGCGAGCAGATCCGGAAGAGGCGAGGTGGAGACGGCAAGGTGGGTGCCGCTCCGGGCGAGCGGGCAAGCCTGTTTTTCTGCCGCTCTCTCTCTCTCTCTCGGGCAAGGTGGGAAACCCGAAGCGAAAGGCTTGTTGTTATTGCTGAGGAAGAGGGCCGTCCCCTTTCCTCTTGCGCGAAGGCAGAAGCAGCCTGAGGAAGAGTCATCGGGGGCTTCGCCAAGGGGTCCCCCAAAACATTAGGAAAAAAAACCGAATTAAAAAAAATATGATCTGGGCTTTCGAGTGGAAAGTCAGAAGTCAAGCCTTGTTGTTCAGTCCAGCTGGGTCGAATTACCTTCCGTGGCGTTTTTCTTAAACTAAGGAAGCAAAGCTGGCGTTTTCCCCCTCTTGTGTGTATGTGTGTGTCCCTCTTTTCGTTTCTGGCTGTATTTTATTTGTAAATCTCAAGAAAAAAAGATCCCAAGGAAAACCGTCCCCGTTTTCCTCTTCGCCCTCCCTTCATCCTGTACGAACTCGGGAGTACCGAAAGATCCTTTGGCTTTTTGCCCTCTTTGAAATAGTTTCTTCTCGTTTCTGTGTAGTTCAGGCAGAGGCAGCCGAGCTTGCCCGTGAATTTACAGCTTTTCCATCGTCTTAGAAAACCTGGTTATTTCTCACTGAAAAGCAGTTTCCCTTTGATTTCGTGGGGTGTCGGGGTTGTTTCTGTTCTGCGGTTATTGGTGCGTTTAGTTCTCTTGTTATTTTTAAAGCTGGAATAGACGGAAAAGACCTTCTCCCGCCTAATTTCATTGTGCTATGTGACCAGATGTAAATTTGGTATTGCCTGGTATTTGCTTTCCTTCTAGGAACATCTACTATTCTTTTTTCCAGACTTTAGCAATATACATTTTTCACATTCCTAGGATAATAGTGTGACCTGGTTTAACTCTGCCAAAGCCACCTAATACCTTATAAAAACAGTTCTTTTGCTGGCTTTTAGGTACTAAAGTTTAAAGCCTGTCCTAACATGTGAGAGTGTGTTATTTTATGGGCTGCATCTACTTGATTGGGTATACTTAGTTGTTGTTGTTATTATTATTATTATTATTATTATTATTATTATTATTATCATCATCATCATCTTTGATTTGTTTTAGCTACCGAGGCATATAATTTATTTATTTATTTAAAAAAATTATATGGCTGCCCAACTCATGGTGATTCCTGGTGGCTTAACTTCCTGTGATCTTAAAAATGCCATTCTCATGATACTTACACTATTGAAATTAATTTAAACCTTTTACCATTTTTCTTGAATGTATTGGTTACATTGATTGACAATGACCTCAAAAGGATCCTTTCCAGAAGTCTTTAGAAATGATCTCCCTATAGTTCTGGTATTTGTTACCTGTTTTCTTACAACTATATATATTTATTTTAATGAACTATAACTGTGGTTTTATAGTGGTTTTGAATGAAGTTTCTTTACCTCAAATTAAAATGTATTTACTTGATTAAAAGTTCTGAGCAAAGATTTGTTGTGGATGTAACTGTTGTAGAGTAATAAAGTGGATCTCCCTCTCTCCCTCCCTCCCCCTCCCATCTCTCTCTCACACACAATGTTTTCAGAGAGATGGCTGTGTTGCATCTTGTGATATTTTAAACTAACAGTTTCACTGTAACATAAGTTTTTGTTGAACATTTTTTCTTCCTAACTTTTTCCTGCAAATACAAAATCCTTATTCATTTCAAGGTTTCACAGTGGTACACGATTGTTGCACATACTTTTTTTGACAATATAATCTAGTTTATTTTGATATAAATCATTATTATATCTATGCCACTATATATTGTAAGTTGCAAGTTTATGAGTGACCATCAAATCAGAATTGTAAACAGGGCTGGGAACTGATTTCCATCCAGTGCTTAGATTTGTTGTGGCTTTGTTCATCCAAATTAATATGCTATTATTGATAATAATCAGCACACCGAGTGCCATACTGAAAAATCTTGGATAGCACTTAGAAAATCTGCATATTGACAAACCATCTGTCAATTGGAAAAGGCCACCTTGCTTGGATCCTCACATATATTATGCTGATACATTACAACATCCTAGGTTCTTGGGAAGAACTTGATGTGAATGAACACCAACACCAGTTAAAGAACTGGCATTTGTGACTTCACATTGTCTTGAACAGTAATAATAGTAATATATTAAATTTATATGCCATACTTCTTACTTTCAGATCACTGCTTGGAATAAAGAAAAAACAAACCATAATCTGATATTAGGCATAAGCCAACCATAAATACCTTATAAGAAATGACTTCCCACTTCATCACAAGCAAAAGTAATTTTAGTAAAAAAGAAATACAGTAAAAATTGTTTTTAAATATAGTAAATGATCTCTTCTTCTCATATCTATAAACAAATCCTTAAAGCCTCTTTGTTCAGTACTTGTCAGAAAAAGTCCATTAAGGATTACCAGAAATAACAACGTATCTGTTTTAACTTTGATCAAATAAACTTTATATTTCTTTTACTTATAACAACATTGATCTTTAATATGTCCAGTGTAGCACATTTTCCCATATCATTCTTGTGGCTTGTCATTTTTAAAACCACTTTCAATTCAGTCTCAGTCTTATTCTTCCATAATATCTTTTAAACTATCTATTATGGCATTAAACTATCTATTACGGCAAACATCCTTAAAATTTACTTTGAGATCCATTGTTCACAAATAATTCTCAGTATGTCCAATGTTAAGGACAATTTTACTCCATTCTTTATGAATAAATCAAATTTATCTTTAATTCCTTGTAGTTCCCTCTAGTGTTCAGCTTTCAAAGTATCATCTTTTTTTTAAATTCAAAACCAACAGCATTTCCCCACAGGAAGAATTCTTATAATTAATTTCAAATCCTATTTCAAATTTCCTTTTTTCCCTCTTTATGAATTTAAATCATAACTTTGTTTTTTAGTAGCATCAAATGATCCAGCCAAAATTTAAGGCCAGAGAAGTAAATTTCCATGTAGGGAAGTATTTAGTTGTACATAGGGAGTTGAAGAAATTGCTGAGAATTTTTTACATTAACTAAATCCTTCAACATAAAACATTAAAATAATAAAGGTTAACATTATTAATATTTCATTAATTTCATTAATCATTAAAATTGACTTAAAATGAACAAACAGAGCAAGGGAAGGAGCAAGATACACAGAGGATGGAGGTGGTATCTTATCTCAGTCCATTAACTACCTTCAGTATAATATGCCCCTGTCAGAGTCCCAGGCCATTTGGCAAAACCTGGTTTCCAGGCTCTTTTGGAAGTCCAACAAGGTGCAACATCAGGAGGCATGATGTTCCAGAGGGCAGGAGCCATGGCAGAAAAAACTGTCTTCTCTTAGACCCTGCCAGCCAAAATTCCTTGACTGATGGGGTCCTTCAGCATGCTCTTCTACCTGCCCCATGTAGGTGGGGCAGGCCAATTCATTGGGGGGAGACAGTTATTTAGGTTACCTGGATCCCTGCCATAAAGGGCTTTCAAGGTAATAACCACACCTTGAATTGGACCTGGAAGAAAACTGGCAACCAACTGTCCTTGCAGCTGCATTTTGTACCAGCTATAGATTCCAAATCTTCCAAGAGTAGCCTCATGTAGAGAGTGTTGCAGTAGCCCAGAACATATACAAACACCAGAAATTCTATTAACCCTTCTCTGGTAAAACTTTCAGGTTTCAAGGTCTTTGGGGACTGCCATCAGGGTGTATGGATCTCAGGGGAGACCTCATTCCAGAGAGCAGGTCCTACCACAGAGAAGGATACTTTCTTCCTCCTGAAAGATGCCACTGTTAATCAAGGGGACCCAGAACACACCCACTGTGCCAGATCATATTGGCCAGATAGAAACTATGAGGAAAATCCCTGAGCCTAGTTAGTTCCAAAAGCCACAGCCACTCAGTTTTGGTAGGATTGAGATGTTCTTTCTGGCCTTCGGTAGGAAAAGCACAGTAATTTTTCTGGGATTTGCGGTCTATGGTGAATAGCCATAAAGATGGCTCTTCTCCTTGAGTAAAGCTGGCCAAGCACTGTCAGATGCTTGTCTCCAGCTACTATTTCTGTTTGCTAGAAGTGACCTTACAAACTAGAGATTGTATGGACTGCCTGTTGGGTCCTGTAGCATCCTCTAGATCGAGGTCCCTCACTGGCACTGGTCCACAGCATGCCAGCAACTGGGCTGTGCAAACAAGCACGGGATGCAGGCAGCATGCAAAACCACGCTCCCTCCAGTTCATGGCAAAATATTTCTTCATGGAACCGGTCCCTGGTGCCCAAAATGTTGGGGGCCACTACCTTAAATGTCAGGATCTTTGAGTGACAGTGCTGATGTCATAGTCCAAAAAAAAGGTACAGCTAGAAACATAAAAAAACGGAAATGCATGTTAAACTTTTTAAATTAAATAGTTCATGTGATTATTGTTGATTTATTAAACAATTTACTGCTCAATAATTTAACAGTTATTACATTAAGAATTACAGAAATTGGTAACTTATAAAAGGTAAATTGGTAATTCTTGGTAACTTATAAAAGGCCTTTGGGAATTATATAAAAGGTTTTCAGAAATTGCATGTAGCCATGGGCCTTGGTTTTGTCTATATATGTTCATAGACATCCCTAGGAAAGATGAATGATATATTTAAGATCTCGGGAGATCTCTCCCTCTCCCTCCCTCCCTCCCTCCAATTTGCTCATGTTTGTAATTTTGTTTTAATGGGTAATGCTTTCAGAGTATACATTGAGAAATTGGAGATCTGTTTGGAAGATGAATGGCTATATAAATGTTTTAAATAAGTAAATAAATACCGTAATTGGATTATTCAGTGAGAAAATAATGATGAATAAACTTTCCTTTAGAAATATCCTTTGGTGTTACCAATTTTATTCTGCCACTCATAGTCATTGAAATAGAATTAAATGTCTTTAAGTGGGCATGGTATGAATGTGTTTCTTAGAACATACCGGTATTACAGAATCATCTGGAATGCATTATTTTCCATGACAGAACACAGGAGTTTCATGGTAAAGAATCATAGAATAGGATGCTATGAAGACATAATTCACCAAAGCTACTGCTTTTTTCCATGTTCACATAGTTGGATAAGGCTATCAAACTCTATATTAGACTGCAAACTATCAAAATACGGAGTCTAGATAAGCTAATATAGTTCTTTTCAAATTCAATAAGTAAATAGCTGATTATATTTTTAATCAACTATGTGAAGATTCTAATGCTTTTGCTCATTTATTCCTCATTCACATATCATAATATTTGTTTTTTGTTTCCTAATAGCCATTATCTCTCTAATTGAATGAGATATTCCTGTTTGGGAACATAATTATTTTTGAGTTTGTTCTGAACATTTACAGCACAAATATTTGCACAATGACCCTATACCCTATGAGCCTTATGTGAGAATTTATAGCAGTAGCTATTGTATTTTGGTATACGATCACAATTGTACAAGCAGTACAATTTTACAAGCAGTGATATTCTCTGTGAGCCTCTATGGAAGCAAAAATTCGTCTTTGAAGAAGCAGAATACAAAGGGACTTGAGGCTTTCGAATTTTGTTGTTGGGGAAGACTCCTAAGTACACCATGGAGAGCCATGAAAGCAAACAAATGCAGTAGGAAGAATGAGATTCTATAGCATAGCTAGTTTAATACTGGTGTATGTGATTTGATTGTCCTATTATAGGAACTTGGGACTGACACTGTCTTCCACACAGCTATATTTCAAAGAAGGTATAATGCTACTAGACTTATTCTCTTTAAAAAGAGTTCTTATCAGTGCTGAAGTAAATTTTAGCCAGAGTTTGATATGACTTTGGGGGCAGGATTGTACATATATCTTACCTACCTATTCCGAACATTTAAATGCATGCAGTGTTTATTTTAGATACTTAATTAAGACACACAGTGGTGGAAAGGTTTCCTGCATATAGGGTTCCTGTCAGTCAGGATCTAACTATCTAGAAAGGAACTGGATTAAAATAATTTTTATATAATATTCCATTAGCACGATTACACTGTGATTAATTTTACCTGTTCATAGATGAGAATAGAAGTTATGTAGTTATATGGCAGGTAGTAAGAAGAACAACTTTTAGGATAACTTCTTTGAGAGCAGCCATATTTTTCATCATAGAAATTTATTGAATGGGAAAAAGGACCAACTTGTTTTCTATCTATGATGCTATTTGTTGTCACCGGGAGGGGGTGTTGTTTTTTATTCTTTTATATTGGATTTTTATTGTTTGTAAGTCCCCCAGAATCACCAAGAGTGAATGGGCACACATAAATCTTCTAAACAAATAAATTAAACCAAAGGACAGATTATGGCTTTACCTCAACACTAACTGCCGCAATTTATTTTCCACTCCAACCGGTAATCGTTAGCACTCTTGGAACAGTATAGTAAAAGTAATATTTGTATCACTGCTCTCCAGTGGAGATTCAGAATGCTTTATAAATCATAAAATTATTTGTATGAAATATTTATATATCACATTTTAGTTTTCAGAAAAGCAGTTTATACCATTTAGCATTTATAACTTAAAAATCATTTCTGTGCCTTCTTTTTTTCATACTCACAAACACTCCAATTTAGCTTTTTGTTAAGTTATTAAATATATGGAATATTATTTAATAAAATCCCAGAATTTTCTCTGAAAAGACTATAGAATTATAATTTATAATTATTCTCTAAAGCCATACAATTTTGTTTCAATAGGAATATGATTATCATATGATGTGAACCAGTCATTCATTTCTTAAAAGCCCCGAAACTGCTCCATTAGTATGCTGGAGACGTTAAAGGAGAAAAACGTTTGCCTTAAAGTTGAAGACAGTCACTTTGCTCCTTAACTCCCCCCTAAGGACTAAAATTCCCACTCTATTCCATGACCTCTTGCCACCAGCAGCCCCAGGTAGAGCACAAAGATTATATAGTCCCTAGGCTAGAAAAAAGGTTATTTATCCCTGTCTTGCTCTCTGCTTATCTTAATTAGTCAGGCAATTCTTGCAAATGCTAGTTGTTTTTATCTCCTAGTGAACTGAAAATGTACCTTGAATACCTTATTGTGCATTTAATAATTTAAAAACAGAATACAGATGTTCTAAATCAATTAAAATAATATAACAACTAAAATGCTCAGACTATATTCCAAAATGCCTCTCTTGTAAGTTTGATAATAGTTACAATATTGTTTATCTTACAGATGAAAATATTTTTTTCCTTGAGAAAGCACAGTATGAAAAGAATCAGTTGCATGGAATTCACAGAATACACACACACACACACGGTGTGTGTGTGTGTGTGTGTGTGTGTTTTATATATTATATATATAACAGAGATGTATTTTTTTGTGACAAGGGAAACTGGCCTAAACTAATTTAGTAGTTGCACATTGCTCTAAATCATAGGCCTTTGAATAGTCAACATATAAATGAACCTAGTATTTACATAAATAAAAAGCTATAATAAAGATACAGCATTAAAACGTATTTTAATATAATAGATTTTTAATTTTAATTATCACTTACTATTGGATTATTTTTTTTCCGACATTTAATCACAATAAATTAATGCAGTTTTTACAAAACATTCCACACTTGTCGCTTTCATTTCAAATGTTATTTTTTCTTTAGGCCTTCACTTTCAAAGTAAAGGTAACACTTTCCCCTGTCCAATTGTATCTGACTCTAGGGGGCAGTGCTCATCTCCGTTTCTTAGCTGAGGGAGCCAGCGTTGTTGGAAGACTCCTCTGTGGTCATGTGAACAGTATGACTGTACACTGAGGCACACGGAATACTGTTAACATTTTGTTTTATACTGATGAAAAAACCCAGAAATTGATTGGATTTACATTGGATTTAGATATTCCATAATTTGCTTTCTTTTCCATGCAGAGTAAGCAGGATGGTTTTGATTGCAAAAATGAGGAACTGGAAAACTGCTTGTTGCCTTCATTAAAATGGATTCTTTATTAGAGGTAAAGATGAACCTTATTCTTTTAGAAATACTGTAAATGCATACTTGTAAATTTTTCTGTGTTAAGTCTCATTCTTACCATATTGTAATAAAGAGTTAGAAAATCTATATTCACTACCAAGCTGATGGATTTATGAAGGAGACAGTATTCTGTCTTCTTGTTGGATCTTTAACACTTTATACTAGATAAACTGAATTAAACAAAATATTAAGTATTATAAGGAGGAGTAAATATTGTGTTATTGACCAAAGGGAATTCAGATATAGTTTTGATTAGATTGATTACTACAAAGGCTTAAAGCTTGATACTTCCCCTGTAATACTTCTGAACATGACCAAACTTGTTTGGTCTTTACTGGACTGTGCTTCAGGAAGTATTTATAATTTTACTTTTTATTCTATGCATTTTTGGATACAATAGTGTCTGGCTGATTCTACTTTGGCTCTAATGCAATTGAGACTGCATTATTTTAATTATTGGAAAGGATTATATCAAATGCTCATTAGTAAGCAAAAAAAGTGTGCTTTGGGTTGCTATGTTAATTGACAGCACTCTGATTCATCTTATTTTAAAGCATAATAAGCAAAAGGCTAGTTTCCACTTTGGACATTCTGTTAAATTATGTTGTAAGAAAGATGATATACAATATGGGTAATAGTGAGCCTTGAACTTACACACTTGCCTATTTTCCCCTGGCTCAGCCAAGAAGAACTTAAGAGAGTTTTGGTTTATTAACAAGCCAGAATTATAACTCATTGACTAATGATTTGTTTGAACAAAACATAGTTTAAATAAAAGATTCTTTTTAGTTTGGATGTGATGAAAAATTCTGGAATTACTTACTTCTGCTTTAAAAATCGATCAATCTTTTCATCATAACTACACTAGAGTAACAGAGGAGATAAAGATCCAAAAGGTGGATGCTGATGATGTCCTGACTACTAAATTGGATTTTACTGTTATGTCCAAAATAGGTTAAAATAAGCAATCCTCATTATCTGCATTCAGTAAACCAGAGCACTCATCAAGTGTGTGTACAAGTTAAACATAATTTCTGCCGACATTGCTCAAATTACTTTTCTGCAGATATTTGCTTGTTCAGCATAATTGTGTTTAGAAGCCCTGCTTCACATGAAAGCTAAAACCCAGTGTTTAGAAGCCTTGCTTCACATGAAAGCTAAAACCCACAGGCGTGGTATTGCATGTTAGTTTTCTTCTGCAGACATTCACAAAAATGTCAACAGAAGAAAGATGTTGTTTGGTGGGGTGGTCTTAATCCTAATGTTTCTGTGGAGCTGTAGCTTTCAAAACACCCTAATAGGCCCTTGTTGTGGAATTGTTTGTATATCTGTCACTGAAAAGAAATAGAATACATTTTCTTTGCTACAGAATCTACTAATACAGCAGCCTTGGCTATTTTAAGAATAATTAAAGATTGAACATAAATTTTTGTAACCAAATTCATTAAATTTGCCACTTTAGATAAAGAGACATTTTCTTTTACCTGCTTCCCTCTCCCCTCTGTCATATAACATTAAAAAGTCATACTAAACTAGACGTGAAGCTTAAGAATTTAGTTTTTTTATTACAAAAAACATAGTGAATTATGTTTATGAGTGATATATATGAGTATGAAAGTCATTTATGAGTCACGTCAATTGTCTTTTTTTCCTTCTCTTTAGTAATTTAAGTTCCTTGCAACTACTACAGCTCCTCCATCTATATAAAAATGAGCGAAGTGCAAGCAATGGTAGAATTCTCTGTGGAGCTCCACAAATTTTATAATGTGGATTTGTTTCAAAGAGGGTGAGTTATTTTTCCTACCATACAATAATGCTGTAAATTCTGATGGTATTACTGCAGAAGTCTTTGTATAGGGAGAATTATTGTGTGTTTTAATGCATATCTTGAGATAAAAAGTAGTTGAGGCCATAGATCTTACCCTGATAAATATAACTTATTTTATATAAGAAAAGCTAAGTAGTTTGAATCATCTTTTTGAATTGATAGATGAGACAGTGGGATTGAAAATATTACCATTTTAAAAAGTGTATTATGTGACATTTGTAACTTTAAATCTGTGAAGATTTTACACTTACAATGATAAGGAACATAAACACACCTTGATTTTTAGGTTTCTGTGACATTTATAAATATAAATCTAGTAAAGTTGTGGCTTAGACTTTTCTCAAAAGCCTTTAAAGGTTTTTGTTTATGATTTCTGTTGTTTATGGCTACAGCAGTTTTGTGAACAGTATCTTCATTCCTGAATCTCATTTGTGTGCATGTTGCTATTCTTTTTCATGTCCCAATGAAAGGAATTTCTTTATGGCTGTTGTTTTCTTG
>JANHJO010003524.1:468770-491819 GCA_032468235.1 Pseudoxyrhopus heterurus | reverse complement strand
AAAAATAAAATAAATGAAAATGTTGCTGTATTTTGCTAACCTTAGTGCTTGTATGCAAAAAAAAAAAAAAACTAAGGGGGTTCTCTAAAGTTTTCATCCATGAAAATTTTCAGCATTTCAGCAGAAAAATCCCTTTTCCCTTTCCCACAGCAAAGGGAGAGGTGAGGTGAGCAGAGTTGAGCAGAGATCTCACATCTTCTTTCTAATGAGGATAGTGCATCCCTCATACTCTAGAGACTATTTCCTGAACCACATACAACAGAAACACTCAGGATTTAATTATATTGGGAGAAAGAATGTAGAAAACCTCTGCTACCTCTAGGCAGGGCTCTCCAAATCATCTAAGTATCTATGGGTTTAAGTTTCTCCAATTGATAGATGTGTCCTAACGGGCTTATTATACTTTCCCATTTCACCAAGCTGGTTATCTCTAGAGCAGGGCTCTCCAAACTTGGCAACTTTAAGACTTGTGGATGTCAACTCCCAGCATGGGTGGCTGAGGAATTCTGGGAGTTAAAGTCTACACGTCTTAAAAGTTGCCAAGTTTGGAGAGCCCTGCTCTAGAGATAACCAACTCAGTGAAATGGGAATGCATAAGCCCATTAGAACACATCTATCAATTGGGAGAAACTTAAACCCATAGATACTTAGATGGTTTTAAAACTAGACAATATGGAAGGTAGCGCCTGACTGTTGGTACACTTCATATCCTTCCTGTTTATGGGATATGAGGAACAGCATAATGGCTTGCAAAGTAGCCTCTAAAGTAGAGGTTATAGTTGCATAAAATAACATTAGCATGCTTAGGATAAAATGGGTTGGTTGCACTTACAGCCTGATGGTTAAGATGTGTGACAGCTGACTAGTGTTTGTCTTACTGCTAGCTGCATAATTTATTTATTGCATTTGTATGCCGCCCAACTCCCAAGGGACTGAAATGAAAGAAAAACAGATACATCATCATCCGTTTGTGAAATTAAGAGGAAATATGAATAAAGGCAGTCTGATTTGTGGAGTAAAGTGTACAAGTAAAGGTAATCCTTGACATATGACTACAATGGAGCCCAACATTTCTGTTGCTAAGTGAGACATTTTTAAGTGACTTTTGCCCCATTTTACGACCGTTCTTGCCACATTTGTTCAGTAAATCACTGCAGTTGTTAAGTTAGTAACATGGTTGTTAAGTGAATCTGGCTTCCTCATTGATTTTGCTTCTCGGAAGGTCACATGACCATGGGGATATTGCAATGGTCATAGGAATGAAAATCAGTGATAAGTCACTTTTTTCAGTGCCATTGTAACTTTGAACGTCACTAAATGAACTGTTGTAAGTTAAGGACTACCTGTATACACAGGGAAGTGACGGTATAGATTTAATTATGTATGAAAAAGGCTATATCAGAGAGTATGAATTGGTATTTTCTATGTTGTGGGTGTGTATTGAAAGGAACCAATAGATTGATGATAGTTAATGAGATAATGGAGGAAATAGAGGTGACTTTTGGGGACAACAGTGTATTTAGAATAACAGAATAAATGTAATCCAAGGAAGCTGAATGGATGGGTAGGAATAAGGCAGAAAGACACACACAAAATTTATTGGTATGTTTGAAAACTTCAAAAATGACAATTTGACAAATAACTGCTTAAAAGACCCTGTTTGTTTTGGATATGTGATTTAATTATTTTATTTATAAATTCAGTGAATGACTACAGATATAAAAGTATTACTGATTTGATTTTGTATAATTAAAGAATTAAACATAAAAAAGTGATGAATTATTCTATTTATTTATTTGTTTTGGAAAAACAGACCTGAAATAAAACATAAGTAGCAAAAGAAATAAGAATGCAAGGTCAGAAATTATGAGGCAATGACAATGAGAGAAAAACTGTGAGAAATACATTAAGAAAAGGATGCAATTTGTAGCCAAAGAGAGCAAGGAATCAATCAGATTAAAAGAAGCAGAGAAAATGCAGAGAACTCTTGACGGGTATTAAATTGTTTTAGAAATAGTTGAAGAGCTTTGAAACTGAAATGAGAGAATGTTGAAAGGAATATTTTTAAAGATTTGTACAGGAATGATAATGATAGGCTGAAGAGTAGAATTCAAGAATATTAGTGTCTAGAACATAGGTAATAAATATTACGAGAATCTTGAAGAATGGTAAGAGTTCAGTTACAGATTATGTAGCTGGAGAAAAGTTAAAATATGGGTTGTTTCAACACATTTGTGTAGGTTGCATCTGTACCTGAGCATTGGAAGAACAATGTTATTGCTCGCTTTTATAAATGAATGCAAAAATAATAACCGATTTGTTTTTTAAATGTGCCTAGGAAATGTTCGGCAAAATTCTGATTCAAAGGGTGTAAGAAAATGAGCAAAATTTTGGAAATGAATGTAGTTTTATGGCAAGTCGGGTTCTGCCTGTGGACAGATTTTTTTTTTTTCTCCTCAGCCAGGTCATTAAGAAACATGACCATGGGAAGGCTGCAATGGTTGTAAATGTGGAAAATAATTGTAAGTCACTTTTTTCAGTGCCACTGTAATTTTGAATGGTCATTAAATGAACTGTTGCAAGTTGAAAGACTACCTGTATTGTGGTGTGTTATGAGGACTTGATATTCCCGAATGAAACCAAAATGGCATTGTTTCACTTCGTTATACAGAGAGAGTACCATCAATGTTTTATGAAAGTTGTCAGACTTTTTGGTAGGCTGTTCTGAAAACTGTTTCAAGAGGCATCTGTACTACTGAGCTAAGAAGCAGTATGAAGGAGTGACTACCAACTATCAGAATGAAGCTCTAGTCTTGTGTCTCTTTTCACTCATCTGCATTTTGTAGCGGACCAAAAGGTCCTCTTTTTTTGTGTGGGAAGCCCAGTTTCATTTTGTCCCTTGTGTGGTCAGTGGTACCAGCTGTCTCACAGATGAGATGGAATAATTTGCAAGGCTAGGAAGTTTGAAAAAGTGTAATGAATGCTGTTGGTCTAAACTACTTTTAAGTATGCTTCCTTTTCTTATGTCTTTAATTTCTTTGGCGTATTATTTCTTCCTATTTTTCTATACTCCACACATACCCCAAAAGGCAATAGCATGAAGGCATGTGTGTTAGCTACGGAAAGTTTGGAGGGTCACGGTGCCTGCCCAGCTTTCTTGAGAGGCAGCCAATCAGCCATAGCAGTAGCACTTAGAATTATATATGGTGGTTTAAGAGTCAACATATTGTCCCCAACAATCTGGGTCCTCATTTTATCAACCTCAGAAGGATGGAAAGCTGAGTCAACCTTGAGCCGGTCAGAATCGAACTCTGGCAGTGAGCAGTGAGTTAGCCTGCAGTACTGCATTCTAACCACTGCGCCACCACAGCTCCTATCCAATTAGGTGATGTGTGAGCTGCAGCTTACAAACATTGGATAGTATTAAAGAATGTTAAATAGGCAACATTAAAACTGATGAGGCAACCCTAGGTTCCTGCTTACTGTATCATTGTAATTGTGCTAGTGCATATGATTACATTTATTGCATGTGTCACTGGGTTCATGTGTGCCATGTGAACAACAGCAATTCAATTGTGTCCTCCTGCATTCAAGTAACATGCTACTTCAGACACCTTACGCATTCTTGCTGCTATTCTAAAAATAACAAGCAAAGGAAAAGGTCTCGCTCCCATGTTGCAGAACTGAATATATTTGTTCAGTTAGCAGCAGTTTGGATGAAGGGTTTATTAAAACAATTTTTCAGTGCCGTTGGAGCATTTCCCCTGATCAGAGGTTTGTATGCAAATAAAAGGTGAGTTTCTTTTATTCTTCCTCAAGAATAAGCAAACAAAGTTTGAAAGCTCTCTTTACACACCCATATCCTGTTTGTTCCTGTTGTGGTTGATTATTTGAACATACACATACTTAAATCGATTATTTTCTCTTCTCCTTGTACCTCTAGCAAACTGTTTCTAATTCATTTATTAGCCTGAGAAATCAGAGTAGGATAGTTCTTACTAAAATCGAATTGATTATTTTCTTTTTCTCTTATCACTTGCAGGTTGTTCTTTTTTGTAACTATGCTTAGATGTAACCAAACGCGGCTTTTGCTGCCTGACATTATTTGTTCATTCTAGATGTTTTATGGAGAATCCAGATATTAGCCTGTAATTTTTTTAGTATAAATTTAGTATAAACTTATTTTTCTAACCCAAACTGACTAATCTAAACAATTAAAACACAGCAGAATAACCATTTAGTTTTTCACGTATGGCTAGGAAAACGCACAACTGATTCCTAAAGGGAATCTACCCAAATGTTGGGAATATCAACTACTGTCATATCATCCACAGGGTGGAGAGCCGTTTCACAGCATTCAGAGCAAATACTTTTTCCCCTTTCTAAAAGAATTTCTGAATGTACAATTGTCCTTAAAGAAACAGCATTTTAAAACAATTCCCTCTTGGCAGTAGGTGTAGGCATGACAAAACAAAACACAAAAAAACAATTCTCAATCCTAGTTGTGAAAACTTCCCCGAAAAATCAAGAGAGCAGTTTGAAATTGAGAAAGAAAGAACAACATAGTTACTATTAGGTTACAGAACTGATCAGAACTGAAGAACACTCTTGTCACCATGCTTTCTTGGAAGTACCCTTTTCCCCTGAGATCAAGCAGGCCCCTACCCTCACGGTCTTCCCAGAAGCTCTTAAAGGGTTGCCTTTTCCACAAGCCTTGAAGTGATGTGTGGCCAGAGCCAGAGCCCAAGGAGTCTCCTCAGTTGTTATTCATGTGTGTGTGTTTGGTGCACTGGGCACTCTCCATTTGGCTGATTTTTATGCTTTTTATTGTCTTTATTCATGTATTATTGTTGTGAGCTACCCAGGGTTATGTTACATATCAGGGCAGCTATTACAATTTTTAAAAAATAAATTCTATATGAAATTGCACTGCTCCCCTCTTCCGAGATACTTCATTATATTTTCCCCGCTATGTTTCAAAGTGGTGACTTTGCCTAGGAAACAGGTGCAAGGGCTGAATTCAGATTCAGCTGTTTATGAACGATCAGTTTGTTTTGGTATATATTCTAAAATTAGAAAGAATAACACCAAACTAATTAGTAAGATTGAAGATTGTACACATTGGACTGATGATGGAACAGTCAACTCCGGATAACATCTTTGAGCATTTTAAACCCCACCAAGAGAGATGAGTCTGATACAGCTTAGAAAAGTGCAGATCGTTTTATATCATTACAAGTCATGTTCACTAGCTAGATCCTGTTTTAAAAATTATTGTATTTGTCTTGATACCTAGGAAATTGTGCTGATATCTTTAAAAGAAAAAAAAATGACAGCCACGTGGTTTTTTTTTTCTGTTCTAGATGTGAGCGACTAGAAGAACAGCTGAATGACCTGACTGAGCTTCATCAGAATGAAATCCTCAACTTAAAACAGGAATTAGCCAGCATGGAGGAAAAAATAGCTTACCAGTCCTATGAACGAGCCAGAGATATCCAGGTTAGCAGTTGTTTGTATTTGCACTTCATTTACATTATGTCTGCTGAGCATTTTTTCACAAACATCGCTCTATTTCAGTTTATATTTTAATCCTCATTAATAGTAGAATTGAAATACTGTGTTTTTAAATCCCAAATTATCTCAATTTTGTGACCCTTACTGGAGCCAGAATCATTATACCTTTGCAAAATTTATTCAAATCCTATTAAGAAATTCCTGGTAAAGAAAAGCTGGCAGGTTTACAATGAAAATCAATTCATTTCCTGGCAAACTTGCTTCCATCTTTAGAGAGAGTTATAATAAAGGTGGGATGGGAGGCATGTTTATACCGTGGCAGACAGTATTTTTTATGATATTGTTCCCAATAAGGCTATATTTGCTATTAACTTTAATGAAATCATACAAATGTAGAAATAAAAAGAGTAACCAGTGTTATATGTCCATCTCTTGAGGAAGCAGCTTTTCCTTGTTACTTGTCCAAATAAGGAACTTCTTGAAGATGACTTTTTTAATCTGGGTATATAAAGTATTTAAAGTTTTACAAATCTGGAATGTTAAAGAACTGAGCTGCATGTTCACTCAGAATATTGGTTTATCCCTTACGAGAAGGCTGATTCCATGTGATGCTGGTAAACCTTTGCACTGAGATAATCTCTGCCACATGGACCTATCCACCAGAGGATTTAGGGAATGGGGCTGATTTTCAAACCTGTGTAGAAAATTAAACTATGTTTATCCCAAACTGGATTTCCTGGGTTTTTCCTTGAATTTTTTTTGTGTCTCATCCAAGAAGCTTCTGAAGTTAGGTTCAGTTCCGAACTGAAGAAGCTTCTTGGATGAGAAGCAAAATGTTTTCAAGGAAAAAAACAAAAACAAAGTCCAGTTGCCTTTTGAACAGCACCTTTGGGGCAACCATGATCTGGATGATTGAGAATCTCCATAAATTATGTTTGGCCTCCTCCCAGCTATGCTTCAAATATAAAAATATACAAGAGCAGGAAAAACAGTGGGGGAGACAGATTTAAGAAGAGATTAATGTAGAGGAGAAAATTAGCACCCCCATTTTCAATCATTCTGTCATTTGCCAGCTTTTTTGTGGGGGAATATAACATCAAATGTAAAAGCATAGCTGCAGATACACTTTTAACTTCAAAATCTACCTTTTTCTTGGTTATGAATATGTAAGTGGGCAGTAGTAGCGGACATCTTGAGGATCACACTGGTTGCAGATGATTCAGTAGTTTTTTTCACCTCTTAAAACTTTCAAACTCCCATCCAGAAAAAAGGGGGCCCTGCCCCAGTCCCATTTTTAGAGAGTGATTCCCAACATGCCTTACAAATCTGATGCGGGTCTCAAAAGCTACGGAAGGTGTGCACTCCTGACCAAAAGGAATTTATTTACACCAGTGGCATTATTTTTGCTTCAGCATAAATTATACCTGGATGTTATTACTACAACTGGAGCATTTATACCAAGAAATGTCACAATGTCAGGTTTAAGATCTAATTGTCTGTGCAGAGAAAAATAAGCAGGTAAGTGAAATCAAGAGAGATATCCTAACCTGAAAGTCTTTTGATTCCTCACTCCATACTGTTCACAGCAGAAGATTGTAACATTATACCATGAATTGTAAATTACTTTTATGTGGGATTTATTGCCATTCAAAGCTCTACAATTTTGTGGAGATTATGCCAGCCATATTACAGATTGGGCTGCCAGATCTGGGCAGTAGAAATCCTGATAACTATGGTACCATATAGTAGGAAAGAAATACAGAAAACTAATATCCGTTGGTTGTTCACATTTTTTGAAACCCAGTTCTGTAGGAACAAGCCCGGAGAAACCTTAATTTTGCTCCTGGATATGAAACCAAAGGAATTAGTCACATCCTACAAAATGTGATTGCAGCTCCTGGAATCCCAAAGGCATTGTAGGGTGTGTTTAGTCTTTTATTCAGGAAATGTGCCAGGCTGCATTTCTGATTATTTCTGTCAGCTTCTGGCACCTGATATTTTGTCAGTGAACTGCTTGACACTTTACATTTATGCCTAGAGGTGTATTCTGTTTGGGTAAGAAAGAGCCTAGTATAGGGTCTCATTGATCCTGCTCTCCCTCCCTCTCCCTCCCTTTTGAGATTACTAAGCAGTTTTCTTGTGCTCAACAGGAGGCCCTGGAAGCCTGCCAGACCAGAATCTCCAAGATGGAACTGCAGCAGCAACAGCAGCAAGTTGTCCAGTTGGAGGGCCTTGAAAATGCCACTGCCAGAAACCTTCTGGGCAAACTAATAAACATCCTTTTAGCAGTGATGGCTGTCCTGTTGGTGTTTGTCTCCACTGTAGCCAACTGCGTGGTCCCCCTGATGAAGACTCGCAGCAGGACGTTCAGCACTTTCTTTGCCATGGTCTTCATTGCCTTTCTGTGTAAGCACTGGGACGCCATTACCAGCTACTTGGAACGCTTCTTTTCACCCCCCAGATGATGACAAGAACAGGCCGTTGCCTCACCCACTCGAGCTGGATCTGGCAAGGAGGTGCATCAGACTTAGTCGGCAGTTCCTTCCTCCACTGAAGACGTAACATGTCCGAGTGTGAATTTGTTTACAGTTAAAATAATATTTTCTCTCTGAGACATATTGGCAATAGTGAGGGTTTTTTTTAGAATTTATTAAAGAACTCTTTTTTTTCTTTTTGTCAAAAAATCTGTTTTTATGTAGCATGGTTCTCTTTGGATGCAAATCTTAATATTCTGTATGTGTACAGAGATAAAACACAAATCTGGAGCACACCAATGGGCAAATTAAATTATGGCTCAACTACTGTACTAAACCTGGTCGGAAGAGGAAAAGACAATGACATAAATTCTAACCAAGATAATCCGGTTCATAGCGATACTCTGATTATCCTACAGTGCTACTGTGAAACCCGACCACCTTCTGTGTCTGAATGTATAGCTTCAAGATGGCTTTCTCTAGGGAAAGACCAATGCAATACATGGAACTTTCTGGATCTCTTCCTGGGTTGGCCTCTTCTGCTGTTTAAACTTTCTGGCTAGATATATGAAGTGGATTAGTTCTACTGTGTACAGTTCCTGCACAGTTGTACTACAGTATTTTGAAGTAGCCCTTTGAATATTTTAAGCAAAAGCCCTTGGTTGCACTTTGACTGTTTTTTAATGTATGTATAGTCACAGATTTAAAAATCCAAATGGCATACTTGAAGAGTGTAATACTCAAACTCTCAGTGCTTCCTTATTGTTTCTAATAGGATTTTTTATTCTTATTGGGGATTGTTTTTGAACTTAATGGTTGAGAGCATCATCTCTCTTTCTCTCTCTTTGCTCTCTTTGAATAAAGAAGTGACGTTCTTAAATGAAGAAGTGTGTGAATAAATATGAGCTACCTTGTTCTGAGATGATTTGGAAGGTTGCAAATAACGTTTAATGTATCTCGAGTGCAAACCTGCTCAAATGTGATCTGTTTCCTCCTTAACTTCCAGACCTCGCATTAAGAAAACAGATGATCTGATCCCTCCTGCCAGGTCATAATGCGCTTTTGCTTTGTTTGGAAGTGAATGGGGAAACTGGAAATCGTGTCCCTGGTCCTGTTGTGTTTAGACCAGTTATTTTAACGAGAATAAAGAAATCCTGGTTCGTTTTAAGAAAAATGAACAGGAAGTTTTGAAAGCATGAGTGAGTGAGCTGTTATGAGAAGAAAAATAGTGAGTCTTAATATCAATAATAAATAGGACTTAAACTTTTAAGTTTAGGCTCCTCCATGCCAAAGTTGGAGTGGTAGCTAGGATAGACTACAGTCAGTCAGCTTCAGGTCTATTGTAAAGTTACCCTGTGTCTCTAAGGAAGGCATAAATGCTTAAGAAAGCATCAAGTCATAAGGCCAATCCTTTAAATAGTACCCGAGTTAACATGTTATTCAAATATGCCCTTGGGAACTGAAACCAAAGCTGTACTACTAACAAACTTAACAGTGTTCACGCTGTTGGTACTTTTTTATATTTAGAGTCAGCCTGTTCAACCTCATTGTGTTTCTATATAGGACATCATGAAACCTCTTGCATTAGTAAGATTTAGTGGCAGCTGAGCATTGTCAAGAAGTAGGGAAACAAAAGAGCAAGTGAACTGTATTTCCACACACACACACACTCTTGTTACTCAACACATTCTCGAAGCAGGTTCTTCCTGTTTCGAAGCATGTAAAACAAGAACTCGAGTAAATTGCATAGGTAAGTGTTCCAAAGAGAAGTTGCCCTTGCAAGACACCTATTTAGAAAAGCAGTGGCATGAGCTGCTTGTACCTCTACTTTCACTGCTTTTTCAAAAATGTAAACAGGGCCTAGAAGTATATGAATATTCATTCTGTTAGTAAGTCTTCAGCCATGGTGTCATGTTTTTCCAAAACTTTAATGCTGACCAACAAGTTTTATATTTGTGAAATTCAGAATTAAAATTCTTAATTCTAGCTGTTTACACTATGAAACAGTTAAGTATTCTTTCACATTGCTGGAATATAATTATTTAATTCTAACTTGACCAGTGTTTTGTCTAAGAGCCCTAACAACCCCCAAAATAACCTACATAATGTGGAATTTCATACAGAAAGTTCTTACTTGTTAGGTTTTATTATTTAAATGTTGTTTCTATCCCTTCTCCTTGGTTAAATGGAAGTTGGCCTTCTGACTGTCAGCAAAGAAAACGTTTATACATAAAGCCTATATAGGGAAACTTCCTTTTGCTTTAGAATTAAATCATAATTCAAGAGGTCTAGCATATCATTTTCAGAATTGCAGTTCTTTATACAATCAGATCTCTAGTGCTAACATGAACCACAGATGGATACTGAAAAAAAATCTACTTGTTCCCCCAAGGAATTTGTTAATTTGAAGAGATTCTGGCTAACAACTAGGCATTCTGTTGCCCTAGTCCTATAGATGTAGATGGTTTGTTAATATTTGTTTCTGTTAACAATTTCCTTGGCCTGTTATTTCAAATTTTTATTGAATTTATGATCACTCCTCCTAAACATCTCAATACCCCTCCTGTTTTCTTCATGCTCTTAATGGTAAACTAAATTACTTTAAAGGGCATGATTTGGTCAAAACGTGCAATGCTTGAGGTAATTCCTTTGTGAAGTACAGAATTTTCTGTAGATAAACTTAGCACAGCATATGAACAAATATGACCTAGATGAGTATTCATTATTCAATATTCACTGAAGTCTGTTAGTGAATACTTCATTGCTTTTTCTTGTAAACATTTATGATTTCTGAATGTGTATTATTAGATAAATGCTATAACAGCTAGCATCTGTTTACCAGCAAAAAAGAAAAATATGGTAGAGCCCTAATCTTCAGAATTTTCCCCAAAAGATGTTTTGGTTTATGATTAAAACAGGCTTTCAATGCATTCTAAAGGTTTCTGTTCATATTTTGCATCCAATCTGTTGAATATTCTAACATGACTCTCTTCATTTTGCCTTTTTTTTTGCTAACAAATTCATTCGTCCATTCTCCTCACTGCATCAAATTAGTTAACAAATGTTAATTGTTTTTAAAAAATGCAACAATAGCTTTAAAGTCCTAATTCCCTTTGCAAGCATTTTTGGATTATTTGTTACAGATAGTGTTTGCAAGTAAGTGAGTATGTGTGTGTATCATTATTACTGCTGTGGCCCTCCTCAGTTATGTATTGATTTTCCACAGTTTCCTCTTTAGATCATATAAAGAACATATCAGATGGTCACAAAGAGAAACGAATGTAGCAGATTGAATTGATGGGAACAACTAGCCTAGCATATTTTCAATGGTTCATAACATATCTAACCTTGATGGTTTAAAAAAAAAAACCTGAAGATACTATGTTCAAACATTGTTCCTCCAACCATAAACAATATATACACAGAGTACGATCCCTATATGAACTCTGTGATAATATCAAGCGTGTTCACAATTACTAGTTTCTAATTTGTTTCTTCTGTATCAGTGGACACCAAACTATTCCATTTGGTCGGGGTATGTTCTAAGTGATGGGACTGGCCAAAAGGCTTGCTGCCTTTCAGTTCTTTGGAATGGACTTCCCAAAATTTAAAGTGCAAGCGATGAAAACCAAGTTGGGCAGCTGTCAAATTCTTTAGCAGTTTTGAGAAATTCCGAATGTGGCAAAAGGGTTGTATGTGTGTGTCTGTGTTGTGTAGGCCAGGTGACATTGTGCATTAGTAGGCAACTGACACAACTGTAAGTGTAGTTTTTTTAAAGCATAAAATAAAAACTCACTTGCATGGGATGACGAGTGGCAGTGACACTGTAGTTTGTAGAACTTTTAAGCTGCTAACTGTTGAGAAGGATTGACATTTGTCTTGTCTGGTAGTCACGGGTTTGTCTGTGACTCATGCTGTATATAAAATTCAATAAAACCTCAGATATTCACTGTTGTGTGACTTAGTTGTTATGTGAGAAGGAGTACACACCAAGGAAAGAAATAATGTTAAAGCAACTTAACATCCTGAGGACAAGAAATTGAAATTGCAATAACGTAGGTCGGTGGGTGACTGCTATCGAAACACAGGCATATTCAGTTTTCTCCATGCTGCATGACTACAGGTTAAAGTAGCACACAGAAAGTCAGACTGTCAGTCCATGTAGCTCAGTCTTCCCTAACGTTATTTACGTGAGACTTTCCAAGGTCATAGGCAGAGAAGTTTTTTTCTAAATTGGCTCCATAAGATCACTTCATATTGGGAATGCAAGCAATCAAAATTGAGAATATCTGTAAAATGAGCTCTGTAGCCTTCCTCAGCCATGGGTTTCAAACTTTAGCCTTGAAAGAATTCTACACTGATCTTTTTTATCAAAGATCACCTGAGCTTGGGTCCATAGAACAGTTGTGTATGTGGGGATAAGGTGAAATCTCTTGACCCTCCTCTAAAACCTCTTCCGGCGGTTGCACAAGGTTTCTTTCAAAACAGGTTTTTCAAAAACGCTTAAAATGTTCCAAGAGGTTTCAGGGATTCGTCACCTATTCAGCAGCCAACACGCCAGCTTTTTACAATAAAATAATCACCTGGACTGGTGAAGGCATGCAGAGAAGCAATGTTTTACCAATCCTGGTTGAAAATAGAATGGACAGCTGTATCCGGTTCAGCCTGGTCATTTAAACTACCCAACTGAATGCATGCCTTGGACTGTTTCAAATCCATTGTTCCGAATGGCCTTCAGGAGGGAATTGGACTTTACTTTAAGCAATATTTACCTGTCTCTAATAGCATGAAGGCTTGTTTTCTGCACAATGATTTAAAATGTAGCACAATTGCAATGCTGACTGAACTGGCAACTCCCTAAATCTTATATTCATGCAACATTGATCCATTCCATACACAGGTAGTCCTCAACTTACAACAGTCCCTTTACTGACCATTCAAAGTTACAACAGCACTGAAAAATGTGACTTATGACCATTATGACTTATGACTGGCATATGAGCAGTGGTAGGCTACTGCTGCTGGCTGCAGTTCGGCAGTTCAAATCTCACCGGCTCAAGGTTGACTCAGCCTTCCATCCTTCTGAGGTCGGTAAACTGAGGACACAGATCGTTGGGGGCAATATGCTGACTCTGTAAAACTGCTTTGAGGGGGCTGTAAAGCACTGTGAAGTGGTATATAAGTCTACGTGCTATTGCTATTTTTCACAGTTACAACCTTCGCAGCATCCCCAGGATCATGTGAGAAAATTCAGATATTTGGCAATTGGTTCATATTTATGACCATTGCTGTGTCCCACGGTCATGTGATCACCTCTTGTGAACTTCTGAAAAGCAAAGTCAATGAGGAAGCCAGTTTCACTTAACAACTAGGTGACTAACTTATCAACTGCAGTGATTCACTTAACAACTATGGCAAGGAAGGCCGTAAAATGGGATAAAACTCACTTAACTGTCTCATTTTACAAAATAAATTTTGGGCTCAATTGTCATAAATCGAGGTCTACCTGTAACCATTTCTTTAAAAAAGCAAAAAAAAAAACCTCAGAGGGGACTTAAAATAAATAAAAAACAGGATCCTTCCAGTATTTCTTAATACTTTTGGGAAAGAAAAAAATGTATAGTTATATCTAGAGTTTATGTGTCTCTTCAGTCCAGTGGAATTCTGAACAATTTACATTTTCCCTTTGTAGTAAGAAACAAGTTAAAATAAAATCAGTACTGTATTATTTTAAAGCTATACCAAGTCCAATGCCAAAAAAAAAAACCACCCCATAACCCTGTTGTATATTTTGGAAGACTCTTTCCCAAGCCCTCCTGGAATAACCATATTTGGGTGGTTTTCCTGAAAAGCAAGAGGGATGCTATCCCAAAGAGGCCACAACAAAGATGTTCTGTAAGGGAAGGGGGCCATAGAAAGCCAAATTTTACTTGATGGGCAAAAGCCGCTGAGAAAATCCCATAGGTATCAAACTCCTAAACTGGATATGTTCTTCCACCAGTAAAAGGCACTCCAAGCATACCTGTCACTGCACAAAATTTGCTTCCAATGTATTCTTTTCTTTAAAGCAGCCTACAGATGAAAAACAGTTGTGAAGTCTACCATGGCTGGTAGATATCAGTTTGAAGAAGGGAACGATGTGAAGGCATATTGAAATCTGTGCAACCTTTGAAACATAATTGGAGAGCAGAGCTCCAGAGTCTGAATAAAATAAGCTGCACATTTAGAAAAAAAAATGTTCTGAGGTCATTCTGTGTTTCTCCAGTACAGTGAACTTTGTGTTCCTATTACTATATTATAACAAAGGTTGTAAGTCTGCCTGAAGCAGCTGACCAGATGTTTGTGTTCTGCAAGATCATGCAATATTCTCTTTTAAATGTTTTGAAATATACACCACTATATTTTTAGTCTTTCATTGAACCCGATGCAAGGTAGGGCTACTATATTTGGACTGCAAGAATCCAGATGATAACTTGATAGCAACAGTGTTGGAATTTTCCATATGTTTTTCCTTACTTCTAGAGTACATCTGTATTTTCCCCAACCTGCTATGGTAGGTTATGCAAAAGGACTTCCTTCTCTCCTCCATAATTTTTTGTGCTAGTCCCAAATCTGCTCCAAGATATCCTCTGTCTTGGACAAAGATTTAAAAAATAAACTGGAAATGAAGATTTGGGGGGGGGGGGCGTTGTCAGATTCTATCAGTGGAACAGCACCATTAGATGTAACTATAAACATGGAGTGTATATTCAACTTGGTGAACTAGAAGTTGAAAATTTGAAAACTGAAAACATAAGTTGTATTATATGGTTTGTGGATTCCCATCAGATGCTACAGAGTTGATTTTCCATTATCCTTTGTCCATGATGAAAAATAAATTCTTTAAACTGGAAAGTTCCGCTGGCTGAAGGATTGGGGTAAAAGTGAACCAAAATCTTCATTTTGCTAGTCTATAGCAAGTTGATTTGCTGCTGGCTTTGTACACCACCTAGTGGTAGAATTTTATCTTTTCAGTTAATTTCATTTCAGCAATTTCTTCCAATCACTAATAGCCCAGCTTGTTATTGTATTTGCAGAAATACATATATATATAAAATGATAGGATTATGTTCTGAGATCCTTGTTCTTAAAAGATAGCCCTCATCTTTAGTTTCAGAGATTACCATCCTTTGAAAATTACCCCATCCTTTCAAATAATATAAATTAGCAGCTTTCTGGCCCAAAACCAAAAATGACATGCCGTGATTCTTCCAAACAATTCTTTATTGTTTCACAAAATCATGCCATACTGAGCACTGTATTATCTGCATCTACACAATAGACTCTTTGAACTATTTGAGATGGGGGTTGTCTTCACCCTCTTTCTCCCACATATAATATCTGGACTGAATTGCCTCTTACTCCCCTGCCACTCACCCTCTTTCTCCTGGTGATCATATCTGTCCTACATTCCCTCAGAGCAGTTCTGTCTAGGCATGCATGCTAAAACAATATTTAACTCTCTCCTGCTTGGTGGCTTCGTCAAATAAATTCAGATTGATGTAGTCCTTCTAAATTGGAGAGTCTGTAGTCGTAAATTCATTTGTTCTGCTTAATTATGTAGCATGTCAACACATAATTTTAAATATTACAAAGTAATTACAGAGTCCACACACTGAGAAACCAGAATCGATATAGAGATGCAGCCCAGTCCTGTTCTTCAAGGTACTCGTGTTCCCAGTTGTTCATTTTAGATGCCAGACAATAATAGTCTAGAAATGGTGAGTCTCAAAATCATACTTCCAGCAGTATGCGTCTTACAACCTAAGAGGTAATACAATTTGTGTGTCATCTTACCATAAAAGTCCCATGCACACTTTGTGTAAATAGCATTTGAAAATAATAAGATGGGAAAATAATACATTTCTATTTACTTTTCCAGCTTGGGATCATGATTCATATTTCAGGGCACCCAGAATCACGTTTTGTGAGATGATAGATAGCCATATAAATATGATGAATAAATAAATATACTCCATGGGAGCGTGCAGGAATACAAAGATAGGCAAATGATGAAATATGTATTGTGATTTGCACTTTATACATGTAAATCATGAAGCCAAGTACAAGCATGTAAGGGCAGAGCTTTATTATTATCATATTTTTACCCGGCCTTTTTAGAGAAAGAGAGACAGAGACAGTCAACTCAAGATCAAAAATTTAATCTATTCCTGCTTCCTATGACATACACTTAGATATTTTATATCCATCTAGACCCCACTCTCATTGCGCACATGTGGGAGTTTGAAGGCCTTCCTATCATTAAACCTGATGCCATTGAGGCCTTGTAATGTACCAAGCAGAAAAGAAACTCCATTCCGCATGCTGTCTACCTAGAGTGAATGCGGTTATTGAAATCTTGCCAGTCACAGATCCAGACCTTACTCTGAAGGCAGTAGAAATCCTTAGTTGTCCTTGCTATGAATTTTTAGTAAAATTGGGGGAGATAAGGGATTGGATTGTCACCGATGTCAGGCCCAAGCCCAGAAACAAGACATAGTGAGATCCAGTCGAGTTCAATCCTTTATTTGCTATGGTAGCATCCAACAGACTGTTGCCAAGCTAAAACCATAATTTTCTAACCTGCTAAATACTGTATATCCTGAGAAATTTTAGGGTGCGGTTATCCTGAATCTCTCCCCCTCTCCAACTCAGGACTGTGCAGTCTCTTAATCTGAATCATTTCTAGGAAAGTTCTGAATTGGCTACTGCAGGTGCACATTCCATCACACAAATTCAACTCAAAAACAGGCATTGGTTCAAATTCTAAATGATGGGTGAGTCACAGCCATATACTTTATTCCAACACCTGTAATCCAGCTGGTGAGGAACTTAGACTGCAAGCTTGAACTACTTTGTGTGTTTCCTCTCAGGTTGAGGAACTGTGTATCGTTTCCCTGAATAATTGTGGTTAATGAAAACCTGCTGCTACACAAAGCACACCCAAGTAGAAACCAATCTTGAAAATACTTTTAATTTCTTGTTTTAAAAAATGTCTTTCTTCTGCATGCTGTTTCTTTTCTTTAGAATAAGAGCAATTTATTAATTTATACCCTGACTGCTGAGTGAAATCCCTGACACGCTTAAAATATATATTTTTTAAACCCAGGGAAATAGGTGAGAGTATCTAAGACTTTCTCCCAATCTTCTGTTTTTCAATATAAGGGCTATAGCAGGTCTCAAAAAAAAATTCCAATCTAGAAATAACTATTAGAACAGTTCTGTGTTTCTCATACAGGACACAGCCAAATAGCCATATTTAATTAAAATCTACCAGTTTTTGAACCAGTAGAAAAGCATGCCATCATAAATTGTCCTGCCCTGATATCTGAACCCTCCCCTGCCTTAGTAGTGAGGCCAAACAATATTGTTGGCCTTACAAGTTTTCGTAAGGTTCTTCATAAGTTGAAGAAAGTGACTGGGGGATCCCCCTCACTACATTTCCCTTCCAATTGGGTGTCTCCCTTGCTGATGTCACCGTCAAATGCTTTCCTTAAAGTGTGGCCTGGCTTAGCTGGGTATTGACAAATTGCCAGATAAAAGGTTGCAGCCATGGTTGAAAATAGGCTGACCACTCCACAGATCTGGAGGAAGAGCATTGGGCTAGGCTCTCGTGCCCGTGAGGAAAGACGGATTGCAAGGAGGCAAACATGCTGTGTTGTAAGGAGCACAAATTTGCAAACTTGTTGGGAGGAACACCATAAGTATTCCCTCCTACTTTCATCCATGTTCCTCTCCCACCATTAAGCAATGATTCAGCTCCATCTTTATGGAGTGTTGCAAAAGCATGTTACTGCAGGCAGCTGCTACCAACAGCAATGAGAAATAACTTGTGTGAAGCAGCCAAAATGCCTCCCACCTCTACCCCCCAGCCCAGTAGTAAAAGCAATAAAGAGTAACACCACATAAGACCTCTTGCAGCAAAAGCAGCAGAAGTATATATAACATCGATTGAAAACAGATCAGCAACACTTTGATGGCAGAAGCTTTCTAAACAGACTTTTGATGCAAGGCAGGGCTGGTGGTGCTCTTTAAGAGTGTCCTATTTTTAATTATAGGTCCAGAGCTCTTTCGTGGGGGGAAAACAATCCTAAGATTTCATATAGAAGAGCTTGCATAAGACCTGACATGCCTTTTGCTCTGTATCATGAACCACATTGTTGATGAAGCATGCTGGATTATGTCAATGGCAAAATCCATTGTGTCAGGAAAAGAGGAAAATACTACTATAAAAAGTGAACATCTAAAGTTGATGCTAAACTACTTCTGTGGAGGGCTGGGAAGGACAAATTGGCAACGTCGTGGGATCTATCATATAAAAATTATTACCATGGAAGGATTTTGCCACAATGGCTGGGTTGTGGGGAGGGGGTAGCACAATGGCATTTTCTTCTGAGCTTTCACTTTGGGTTTTTTTAAATTAAAGTTTTACAAAACACATAAAAACTAACACAAACTAAGAGCAAGCAAAAGAAAAAAAAAGAAAGAATCAAGAGGCAGAAATAGAAGAAGTTTCCCATTTCCTTTGCAGCAAATAGAAGTACAATTGCAAAATTATCTTTCTTACTCTATGATTACAAAAAAAAAAAACCTTCACTTTTTTCTATGATCCCTTTTTTCTAATCATCAAAACCGTAAAAATATGTTTTTTCGATTTCATGCAAACAAAAGTCTATAAATGCCGGTACTATTTTTTCCCCCTCTAATTAAGGTAGTTGATTTGGCCATCTCCACCATCATATTGACCAACCACTCCTCGGGGCTGAGCCTTTGTACTTTTGAGCATATAATAGCTTCACTGCAATTGTCATTCTGAGCTTTCATTCCATGATAGACTGAAGGATCACTAGTTAAATGATTTCACTCCTCAAACCTCAGACACTAAAACTTTTTGTTCCAACAAATGAGATTAAAACAAAGATAAATACAATTTCAAACTCTTATCCAAGTTTTATTTGTTGAACAAATTTAGACTTGTTTATATGAAATATGCTTATATTTCATAAATTTATACTGCCACCCAATTCACACCTACGTGACTCCTGGAAGCCTTATCTTCTAAGGTGGATTTTTAAAATAAAACTATTTGATGAGATTCCTCTTTTGTGGTTTTGTTTTCAAAGTCTTTACATTGTTCACTCCCTGGTTCAATATGGGTGTTGGCTGACATCTAGTGGTCATGAAATTTCATTGTGAAACAATGAATATTGTCCATTATTTCAAAGCAAAAAATCTGTGAGACATTCTGAAACATTTTCCTCTTTCCCCAAACATTGTATTGCCTCCATTACCCATAGTAGAGGATGGAGTGCAAAAACTTTGCAAAGAAGTACATATCATATCTCATTGTCCCAAAGGTGCTTTTTTCAAGAGGCAACTGGACTTTCTGGTTTTTCTTTTGAAGATGTTTTACTTCTCATCCAAGAAGCTTCTTCTGCTCTCATTCCTATCTCATTGTCATTAAAAACAAAACAGATATTTGTCTAATATCTGTTATATTAAGAACAGATACATTTATATTATATAATATATATTTATAATATATAAGTTATATTAAGAACAGATACATTTATAGGAAGCTAACAACTTGACACAGCAATAGTTATATTGAAGGGAGGGGGTATATCCCGAAATCCATTAAGACCCTACTTTTATTAAGCCAACTCAAAGTTAGAAAACTGATGCAAGTTTTTGAGTTTCAAGAATCTTCATCACGTCAGAAAAGGAGGAGGCAATATATGTGGGTAATTTGATGCCATGTCTGCATCTTGTTATAATGTCAGGTGGAAGTTCAGTTGTGTAAGTTTATGAGATGCTGAGTAGTAATAAAAGTAGTACTGTTAAAGCCTCAGAAAGCTTGCTGGGAAGTACAAATAAGTGTTTATACATTCTTTATGGGAATATAGTATGTTCTCATTTTTTTAGTCTCTGGGTTCCTTGCCAGTTTATCATTTCTTAACTATTAGTCCTGCAAGAAATTGACTTGATTAACTGCAAGAAATTGACTTGATTTTGTCACATTTTAGCTAGCTAGAAAAAGTATATTAATTGCAATTTTAGATTAAAAAATATTATCCTAACTAACACAAGTCAGAACAGTCATTTCAGCTACTAAAATGATATTTATGAAATACAGGAATTATTTCATACAAAAATATAGGAATTTGTTTTTGTTCCTCCTTTAACTTTTTGATCATGAATCTCATGGAGGAACCAGGGCAGCCTAGTGGGATGCAAAAGATTCAGTTACAAAGTCCTCAGTCTTATTTTTCTCTCCAAGGTGCTCCGTGGACAACACGGGGAGGGAGAATCACATGCCCTATCTTGGCCTTTTGGAGAAAATGGGGAGAGAAATGTCAATAATTAAAAGGAGCGACAAATCAGTATTTGTGATGGTTAAGCAGTGATGCTCAGGAACTATTTCCACATTGGAGGTTTATGATGCCACCCCTTTGTTCTGGTCATATAGACCATTAACAAAGACAAGCTCTACATCATGCCCACAATGGCTGGGAGTTAGCCTTCAGTGCAAATTTGGAAATGGCCTAGATTTTGCCAAAGATTCTATTCAAGGTTTTGGAAAGAAGACAGGCTATGTTCAGCATAGAACTGGAGTATTTCTGAATCCACATTTTGTTTCTTGGCCAGAAACAATGCAACAAGTCTTGGAATTGTTATTATTATTACTGAAATTTCTATGGTTTCAAAGAAGTCAACTTTGATCAACAAGAACTTGTGCAATAATAAATGCATCAGTCCATAAGGAACATTTAAAATAAAGTTAAGGCTTGAGAATTAGTTCCCCTCACGTCTTAACCAAAAGAATTTTATGCACAACCCAGAGTACATTGGAGTTGGCTGGTGAGAGGAGAGGAGGGGAGGGGAGGGGAGAGGAAGTGAGGGTTAAGTTCAAGCTATTTTCCAAAGCACCTGAAGGCCAGACAAGGAATAATGGATGGAAACTGAACAAAGAGAGATTCAACCTAGAAATAACGAGGAATTTTCTGACAGTGAAAGCAATCAACCAACGGAACAGCTTGCCTTCAGAAGTTGTGGGAGCTTCATCACTGGAAGCTTTCAAGAAGAGATTGGACTGTTGTTTGTCAGAAATGATATAGGGTCTCCTACTTGGGTGGGGGATTGGACTAGATGATCTACAAGGTCCCTTCCAACTCTGTTAATCTGTATAATCTGAGGAGGGGGGGAGAAAGAAGAGAAGAGAAGATGAACTGAAAGAAAAGAAAAAAGAAGAAAAGTAAGAAAACCCAAAATTACAAAGCCCACTGAAAGTAAGCATCTCAATGCTCCTTGCTTACTCAATGCTCTTTTTCACTTCCAAAAAGAAGTGAAATGTTGAACTGAGGGACTTGTTATTGAAGGTGTGTGTGTGTGTGTGTGTGTGTGTGTGTGTGTGTGTGTAGTTAAGACAAGGGGCTGAGAAGCTGTACTCAGCCAATGTAGCAGATGGGAGATCTCAGACAGGCCAGGGAAAGCTGACCTGAGAGAGATAAAGACCTGGGAGGGAATTTTGTAGTTTTCTGAAAACCTTAACTATGCAGAGTCCACTATGATGATGATAGATGCTAGGCCAAAGAAAGAAGAAGCCCAAAAGCAGCAGAGTGGAGTCCATTCATTGGTAGGAGAAGACACGCTGCGTTCGCCCTTTGGAGAATTCTCACTGGAAAGAACGGTCAAGCTGAAAGGGAGAAATGGTGTTGCATCGCCAGAAGTTGAGCAACTGTTATTTTTGTTGTTAGCAAACAATTTCAAAAACCAAGCATTTGAAAGAAAAAGCTGGAAAAATCAAAACAAGTGACTCTGGTCAAAGATAGCTTATAGAACAGTTTGTGCTACAAAAAGCTAAAACTGGTCTGGAATCCATACATTTATTAAACACCTTTGTATCAAATATAAGGTATGGCTGATATCTGAGCTGATATTTCAATATCTTGGATCTTCTGACACTCCCGTAACCATCACGAGATGTGCAAAGCAGCTCGTCAAGAATGCAGGAACTAGGTAGTTCCTCCCTGGATGTACAGTAGTTGTGTTGGGAATAAAAAGCTGAAGGAGGACAAGCTGGCTGGAGGACAAAGGGCAACTGTAAGTTTGAATTTCCTGTCTCCCACACAGAGCATAATGTGGCCAGCAGAGAAGGAGCTACACAAAAGTTATTCTTCTCTTCTCTCCTACAAAAAGATCACACTGTTCTTGATTAAAGTGGGCCTTTTGATCAAAGAAGGCCTTTTCCATTACTTTTACTAAACAACCCAGAGCTGCTAAGAAGTGGTAGTGGATGAACCTGTGGTCCAAAAGATAAACAAAGAATAATTTAATGATAGGTCAAAAATGATAGTTCAAAAGATAGTCAGAGTGAATGAATGACACACATGCACACAAAAATACATTTTCAGTGTTTAGATATAATCTCTAAAGACAATGGGCAGATCGTCCTTCCATTGTTTTGTTTCTGGTGGGTTCAGTCAAGTCAGCTTCCACCACTTCCTTTCCACTGAGTCAGAGTTATTCTTGTCCTAAGAACCCCATCCTCATCTCATCTTTAAGGTGTTTGTATAGTGTGAGGTGCTTCCTCTTCTGGCCCAAGAGAAAGCTGGCTGGCACAGTAGAGCTGATGCAATATATGTGGTAGTTTGAGGGGGAAAGACCAGAGTCCTTGCATCCTGTACAGAGGGGCTAATAGAAGTTCCACCTGGGTGTAGAATGCAGTAATGTAGGAAAACCAGAAAAGTAAAGTTGTCCTAATTTCCTGTTGTTTCAGGCTCTATCAGCTGACGATGCAAGTCTGAATTTCAGATCAAAAGAATCATATCACGCAAAGCTTTTGGATACTCTGGAAAGCAAATTCCACAAGATCGTCTGAAGAAATTCCGCACCTTGCAATTATGTCCACATTCAAGCATCGTAATTGATACCCTTTATGCAAAGGTTTAGCCACTTAGTTTGGCATGTACTTCATTTAATTAAAATTCTCTCTCTCTCTCTCTCTCTCTCTCTCTCTCTC
>JANHJO010003524.1:305959-317594 GCA_032468235.1 Pseudoxyrhopus heterurus | reverse complement strand
ATAAGCCGAGGGTGGTTTTTTCAGCCCTTTTTGAGGGCTGAAAAACTATGCTTAAACTCGAGTATTTATGGTAATACTCCTGTTTTCCAAGAGGTCAGTTGGACTAAGAAAGAATGACTAACCCAAAGTCACTCGACCGGGACTCAAACCTAAGGCAGGCCTAGAACGCATGGGCTCCTGGTTGCTAGGCCAGCACCTTAGAACTAAGCTCCCTTTTTTCTCCTAGTCTTTATGGAAAGTTTTCTTCTAATCCCTTGAGGTTTTTTTCCCCCTTAGTCTCTTTGGTACAATGAAAAGAGTGAGCGTCATCTGCTATTTAGAAGCACCAGGTCTTCCATTACTATATGGTGAAACGTAGTATTAGAAGACAGCATCAAGGCCTTCCTGGTGGCCTTTCCAGAAGTAATACTCTGAAAAAAGGAACTACTTGTATAGATAGAGAAAAGCACCAGTTTGTAGACTTGGATGAAGCAAGGATCTTAGAATAGAGCTGGAAGGGACCTTGGAGGTCTTCTAGTCCAGCCCCCTGCACAAGCAGGAGAACCTATACCATCTCAGACAAATGACTATCCAGTCTCTTCTTAAAAACCTCCAGTGATGGAGCACCCACGATTTCTAGACACAAGCTGTTCCACTGGTTAATTGTCCTCACTGTTAGAAAGTTTCTCCTTAATTCCAGGTTGCTTCTCTCAACCTTGTATTGCTCTAACTTGATCTAGCAGTCAACGTGTTTCGATAACTCCCTTGACGTTTTTCTTCCTACTCTTTGGCAGAAATTGGTGTTGACCAGCAGTGCCAGTGTCGTCTTCGAAGGTACGGACATCAAGAATGGAACAGAAGACCTTCCTTATGCCAAGAAACCCATTGATTACTATACAGAAACAAAGATTCTGCAGGAGAAGGTCTGGATCTTTTGGGGTTCATGATATTTTCAGTTTGCTCTTGGTAGATCTACATGGGCTGTTTTTGTCTTTGTTTTATTTTTAGGAGGTGCTAAAGGCCAGTGACCCAGAGAAGAATTTCTTCACCACTGCTATCCGTCCACATGGCATATTTGGACCTCGGGACCCTCAGCTCGTCCCAGTCCTCATCCAGGCAGCCAAGAGTGGCAAGATGAAATTCATCATTGGGTAAGTCAAGTTCCATCTACGAGGTTCCTTGTGTTCTTTGTGCTTGCATTTCTTTTTGCAGACGTTTCAAGGCCAGGCTAGGTAACCTTATCAGTGTATAAGGAAGAGAACAGCCTTAAATGTATCCTTCCTCCTAAAAACATGGTTATTAATCCAACACTCAGATAGGCAGGAACCTATATTTGATCAACAGAAACAAATCAAAGGTGGTAGGACAAGCTGTATAAACACCCAGCAAATTGCATAATCCAGGGGTCTCCAAACTTGACAAATTTAAGACTTGTGGACTTAAATTTCCAGAATTCCTCAGCTAACCATGTTGGAGAATTCTGGGGGTTGAAGTCCACAGATCTTAAACTTGCCAAGTTTGGAGACTCCTGATGTAACTCTGCACACAGGATGCTCCCTGGCCTGTTAATGAAGCATCTGCTGAAAGGGAAGCCAACTCGGAGAACCCCAAAATTCGACCTTGAGCTACACATATTTTCCACATCGTGCAAGTCCATTCTGTTTGTGCTTCTTGCACCATTTGCTCATCAGGAATGAGCACCCAAATCCAGAAATAATTGCCTTTGCTTTCCAATAATTTGCCTGGTGTATTGCACAAGGAATGTTTTGGCTACAACTTGCGCCTATGAAATCTTTCCCAATTGAAACAACACATGGCCAATGACTCATTTAGTCTTAGTTACTTTCTATTTCACTGGGGTGGCTTTTAACAAGTTTTAATTATCCTTAATTTTCTGCTGGTCTGTTTAAGGGTAATATTATTGCCAATGTTTCATTATTTCATGGTGCAAAGTTTGGTGATTTGGTAATCATCGCAATACTGTTGCGTTATTTACTTGTCTGTCCCATTCTCAAAAAATTGCTCTCTAAAAAAAAGCACCCTTTTAAAAAAAATGGAATTAAAAAAAGTTTAAAATTTATTCTAAAACTAAAACGATATCGTCTTGGATAGTCAACTTATAAAATTAGGAAAAAAGTTAATAGCGCTTGTACAATTAATGATGCATCCAGAGGGACTCCTGTATTTTACAGTTTGGTTTGTGCATTTTTATTGTTCCTTGGACTCTTTTCTCCTCCTCTGAACAGGAATGGGAAGAATTTGGTGGATTTTACCTATGTGGAAAACGTGGTTCATGGGCACATCCTGGCTGCAGAGCAGCTTCAGAAAGAATCTCCGCTGTGTGGAAAGGTAAGGCCAGCCACTCTGCTGTTGCCTGAAGTTTAGACCTGAAGCAAGCAGCTTTTCTTAACTTCTTAAATGTATAATTTTTTATACATGGAAGGAGTTTCCTGTAAGGCTTTAAAACATATGAGAGCCGTGGTGGCACAGTGGTTAGAATGCAGTACCTTGCCCACTGCCAGCAGTTCAATTTTGACTGGCTCAAGTTTGACTCAGCCTTCCATCTTTCCGAGGTCAGTAAAATGAGGACCCAAATTGTTGGGGGCAATATGCTGACTCTGTAAACCCCTTAGAGAGGGCTGTAAAGCACTATAAAGTGGTATATAAGTCTAAGTGCTATTGCTATTGCTATTTGGGGAAGAATGGTGAGAAGGATTTTTATATCGTGGAATTACCTTTCATTTTCTGCCTGAAAGTTTGAATATTTGAATGATGTTACACAGAAATAAGAGAAATAACACAGTGATTGTCCCCTTATTGGGGAGATGGGCTGTATATACATTTAATAAATAAATAAAATTGAAAATGCTATTTATAACACTCCACTGACTTAGGAATGATATACTTCTTTGGGAGCAGAGGAAGAAATGAGATTTGGAATCAAGACTATTCAAATCTGTGCCGTGTCTGCCCCCCCTACCACCACCACCACCACAAGTGGAAAATTTATCAGAATATTTATCATATCTGAGCAAGGAGTGGCTTTTTTTCAGCTTTAGCTGGTTCATTAGCTATGCTGTTCCTAGATAGGATTAATTTGGCTATGTGATCTTTATACTTGGAATATCTGCATTAGAGTAATGCAGTGTGGGTTACGACAGAATGTTGCATTGTGTTATGTCATGTCATTGAAAAGGGCAATTAGCGCATATAATACCTGTTCTGAAGGTACCTATAAAGGCATACAAAGCCCATATTAAATTTTAGTAGTGGGATATCTGTCAGAGAATGTGCTTTTACTGTCTGTCACCTAGAGGGTGCCACAATAATTTGCTATGCAACCACATAAGAGAAGATATTCTTGGTACAAGCACCACCTCTCCTTTGAGGTTTTGTCATTGGTTTAAGATAAATTGGTTTGCTCCAGATTTTAAAGAAATTGATGGTCTTGTGCCTTTTCTCCCATTTTTTTACAATCTCCTGTATTATCTGCTTACTCATTTTCACATCAAGTTTTTAAGAGGGATTTTACTGAATTATTTATTGTTAAATTTGAAGTGTGTTGGCCCATTATAAACTGTTTTTGGAATGCTTCTAAGTTTAGCATTGTTTTCTAACTGAAATTATATAGAAAATAATAAGTAATTATCTAACGGTTTTGAATTTAGCAGTGAATTGAGCGGTGCTGCAAGTGCTTTGTGTTCATGCATACACATATACCTCCAAAACTCAGCAGGTCTCAATATGTCAGCAATTTCAGTATTTTTAATTTGTGTTTAATTTTTTGATCCCTGAAATATCATTTGGTGTCCCATATTTTATTTATTTATTGAATGAATTTATTTGCCACCCATCTTGTATGGTGCTCATGTGTGCCAAGTAGTCCACCCCAGATTCACCAAGACTTTTGATGGTAATGTAATTGTCTGCATAAGGGAAATGATGTAATGCAGGGGTGTCAAACTCAATTTCATTGAGGGCCGCATCAGGGTTGTGTGACCTTGGGGGGCCAGAGTGGGCATGGCCAGGGTGGGCATAGCCAACTTGATGTCACTTGTGTCAAGGGCACCTCTGGCAGCCCAAGCGCTCTACTAGAGAAAACAGGCTCCTGAGGTCCATTTTCAGCTGCGACGGCCTCCTGCAATCCTTTGCCAGTGAAAACGGAACTCAGGAGGACCCACCTTCCCGAGCTCCATTTCTATTGGCAGAGGCACTGCGAGCCATCCTTCTCTGTTTCTAGGGCTACCCCGTGGGCCAGATCTAAGCACCCCATGGGCTGGATTTGGCCCCCGGGCCTTGAGTTTGACACCCCTGATGTAATGGCTAGAGCAGTGATATCGAACCTACGGCATGCATGCCCAAAGTGGCACGCAGACCCATGTCGCCCGGCATGCCAGCTCCACTGCGCATGTGCGTGCGACCCCCGGGTTTCTTGCCCAACCCCCCCAAAAACATTATCAATAATGATGGACCTCCAAAAAAACCTTTACCTGAGCTGTATTCCAATTCAAGGAGGATTTCAGTATGAACCTGGAAAAACCTGTGAAGACTCTTGCAGGAACTTTCTGATTCTATACAAAAACACACCGTATCTTTCGATTGTTTTCTTCTGATAAAATAGTGGGTATAGTAGCTATTTCATATTGACAGCTGAGGAGAGCATATGGTTTTCCATTTAATTTGTGAACAAATTAATTTCACTGTGAAAAATCCCAGATTGATAACAGAGTTGCCTGAAGTCAGAAAGCTGAGTGTTCATCTCTGGATATATAATGAAGAAAAAAAGAAATAGCACAAGCCAATCAAGTTTCACACCTTAGGGAGAATGTTGGTGAAGTTTCTTTTGCTTTCACACTAATATGTGCTGAGACTGTACAAGCAAAGGTGTCATTTCTTACCAAACATTCATTTGGCATCTGTCCATTAAGTTCACAATTTACACTATTTCCCAGTGTACTTTTAAAGTTGAAAATTTGGGTAACTTTAATATAATGCAGGCGATGATTTAGTACACTTTCTAGGAATAAGATCATAGATTATAGTGGAACTTATTTTATACTAAAATTAAACTTTCTATTATGTAAAGAATTACCAATGTGGGAGTGCTCTAAGCTAATAAGAATAACTTTATGGAATTGTGACAACACACAATTTTGTAGCTTGGTTCTGTTATCTCAATATTAAGAAGGTTGAATTTTTTCCTCACTGACCTTCAATTCTTTCACTTGTTTCCTGAAATACAGAACAGTACTGATTGTCCACAGATTGTGCCTGTTTCTCTTGCACCAGTATCCACAGGGACTTTTCAGGACATTACAATCACTTTGAGAAATGCTGCTTTTATAAAGGTAATAAAATAGACTTTGTAAAAAGAAAGAGAAGGTAGATCCTATGTTTGCCCCTGAAGTCAGATAATTGAGATTATTAAATTAAATTAACATATGACATGTATTTTCCCTTAGCGATAATGATATAGTCATTCTGAGGACCTTAATAAAAGAATGACAAGTGACTGAGGGCTAAGTAGGGAAGAAAGAAAATACTCCATAAAAAGCATTTACTTGAAATTTCTTATATGTAATTCAATGATAGTCATACATGCATTCATAATATTGCAAAAGGTTCATTTGTGGGGGAAATGTACTTCTAAACTTGAATAATTTTTTTCCCTGATATACTACTCAGTGAATTTTGCAGACATACTATTCTCTCAAGAGAAATTCGCCATACTGATTTTTAGATATCCTCATGACTGAAAAAAGAGAAATGTAGCTTGTTAAAAGCAGAAAGTAATAAAATCTATCCCCAAAATTGAACCAAGATCCAAAAATTTAAAGTTATCATTCTATGTCTTTCAATTAATGAAAGAGAAGATTCCCCCTTTTTGCCTATGTAAATATTGTCTGATGCTACATTGGGGCAATTTTTTGGTTGAGATCACATCATAGTGAAGTTTCTAATAATCTGACTGTAGATTCTCCCTTTCCTCATTATATCTTCAGATACAATACATGTATTGTTCCTATTCTTTGCAGTGATTGCTAAGTAGGAGTAAAAAATACAGTGTTATTAATGTACTTTTGAAAAGATTATTTGGTTATCAGTAGTAGGAAAAGAGGTGTGATATACTGTATATGTTAGATTCAATACAAACAGAAGCATTTGCAAATATCTAACTACTGGATTTATAGCTGAAAATTTAAGACATAATAGTGAAACTTTCAATAATTGAAATACATGTTATGTCTTGCCTTCCTAGGAAACTATTTACAGATATACAGTAAATTGGATTGCTGGTTTTTGTGTCTATTTTTACTGGCATCACCTTTTAACACCATAGGCAGGAATATTTTGTAATTATGAGAACATTTAACTCAGATATTATCTTATTTATTCAAAGATGTATTTCTTCTATTCTTATATTTGGGTGGCCTATCCCTGAGCTATGGGAAATTTAATACATTTTAATTTAAAATATGTAAAATATTTAATTATTTTAACAAGCTTGTTGGAATTAAGCTGCATAATCAATTACTAGTATTACTGTTATAATAAATGATATTCAATAATTGAGTTCAGAACTTGGCTCATTGATTTATCAATATATAAGAAAATAAATACCTAAAAACCATCCCTTTTCTGTTAAAAAGTATGTAAAATATTATTACTCTACAGTTTTCTCCTTACATTTTTACTGTTTAGGAAATGCCTTTGGAGTGTCACTTTGAAACTGAAAGTGATAGGATATTTGAAGCTCAGTGGCTAAATGCATCTGCTGTTCAGTGTACTAATGTGTTGGTGAGTTCATGACTGATTATTTTAATATTTTTAGAGTTTTCTGCTTATAAATACTGCAGTAGCATGTCACAGACCATGTGCATATCATTTATCAAGTCACACTTTCCACCTAAAATTTCAGTCTAGTCTGCTCCATGAACTGTATATGTTCTGTTCCAAAGTTGCTCTTTCTATTAGGAACTTCAATTTATCTTGATGTATGTAAATACCTTCAGTAATATGTACACCATACATTTCCAAAGAGGTTTACAACATGCTGATTCAAATTAACAGAAAGAACAACTTGTAATAAAAATTTGAGCAAATCTGATGCACCATCATTCAACTGGTGGCATTGTATTTCTTCACCCTTGAACGTTTTTACCACAGTCCGGAAACACAATAGAACGAAGGTGGTTCATGGGTAGTTTTTTCCAATTCAACTGTGGGATCCCTTCATTCATTTGGTGGTAGAACCTACATCAAGCCTTCTCTCTATGGTCTCACCAGACACACAGCTTCAGCTCAGAGAAAGTGATCTCAGAGGTGGGCCCAGTGCGATATAGGCTTTCCAAAATGATGTCCACATCTTAGGTTGCACTCAGAAATTAATTGGCAATTAGAGCAATTCCCACAATAGTGATGAATTTCAGTATGCTAACTGGGCTGCTGCTGAAGGTTTTGAATGATCTTCATAGGCATTCCACGTGTAGAGTATATCGTAGTGGTCTACGAAACAAGAGAAAATGTTAAGGTAGCACCCTCTAGACACAGGGTCTTCTAGACACATCTCCACTGCATCTCCTGTCTGGTTCATAACTGGGTATTACTTATAAATGTATTATATTCTCCCAGTGACTCCACATAGATGTTAAACAATAAAAGAAAAAGGACAAAGCTCAATGCAGCAAGAAGTAGAGGGCCTGAGAGTTTGATCTCTTCTCCACCCATCAAGTAGAACTGACCACTCAAAGAGAACAGTAGGGAGTAACTTGCTACCCGAAAATCTTCTTTTCTCTAGCCCCTCCGTAAAAGTCCCCTGCCCGCATGGAGGGGAAGGGAAATTCTTTTGCTGCAGCAGCATTTTATAACTTTCCCTGTGGCTTCCACATTAACTTTCTGGGGAAGCTGGCAGAGAAGGTTGCAAATGATGATCACATGATTATGGGGCACTTGACAACCAGTTGTAAGTGCAAACAGGTTGCCAGGTGCCTGAAATGCACTCATATGGCCATGAGGATAGTGCAGAGGTCATAACTTCAAGGACAGGTTGTAAGTAATTTTTCCTGAGTCTCTCATAACTTCAAATAATTGTTAAACAAATGGACGTAAGTCGAGGATTATCTGTATGGTATTTGTTTAGCCCATTCTCCTGGTTTCTTATGTTGAATATGTGTATCTTGTAATACAGAAATGCTTTCGCAATAAAAACTTAATTTACATGTTTTGGTCTGCTGGTTCAGTAAATGAGACAACACTCTCTTCCTTTTTTATACAGCTTTATACCTTTGAGAAAAGACACTTGTTTCTGGTAAATCTTCAGTTGAAAGGAAAACCTGAAAAATTTATTGACAGTCCACAGATGATGACAGGTTTGACATAAAATTGGTTTGCCTTTCATCACTTTCTAATTTGAGTATTTCATCTATAAAAGGCTTACATGTTTTTCACTAATTGGTCTTTTCATTTTATAGTCTCCTGAAATAGATTAGAGTTTGAAAAGCCAAAAAATGCAGTATTTCAATATACAGAATTCATATCTCTATGCAGATTATCTTGGTTCTTGTTCACAAGTCTTAAGTGGGTTTCATAGAGTTGCTAGCAAACTATGCATATTGATAAAAATAACATTTTCCATTGTATTTAGAATGTATTTTCTCAGTCAACTTCTGGATATCTGCCTATTGTTAAGTTTATGTCAATAAGACATATGGGACAAATGTATTTTGGAATGGAATTGAATTTATTCTTATAGTATAAGATATGTGGTATCCAATAGTTTAAGGATGATTTACATTTTACTTTGGGGCTGTTTTTATTTTTTATTTCAAATTGATTGAATCTTTGATACCACCTTGGTAATGTATGAAGGTATTGTTTATCTAGCTGAGCTTTGTAAGGCTGTCCACAGCAAGTAGCCTGGCCCTATGCCATAGATGTCTTTGTAAGTGATGAACAGGACCTTGAATTTTCACCCAGAAGACTTACTGAAAATTTTTTGATGAGGGACTTCATTAAAGGCTTCTTCAAAATCTATGTAATTGATGTCTACTGACTATCCCTTATCCACATGTTTATTAACAGCTTTAATAAACTCTAGTAAATTAGTTAGACAGGGCAATGCTTAGTGAAACCATGTTGGGTATCCTTGAGCATGGGTTGTGTCTCCAGATGTTTGGTAGTATAATTTTTAATAGCTGTTTCCACTGTCCTCCCAGGACAGATGTTAAACTGACAGGCCTAGACTTTCCCCAGGAGCCATTCTTAAAAATTGGAGTTACATTGGCCAACTTCCAGTTCACAACTGCAGAGGCCAAGAGTAGAAACAGGTTACATATTTCAGTTAGGAGGTCCACAGTCCCAGCTTTAAGGTCCTTAGTAACCCTTGGGTAAGTACCATCTGGACCTGGTGACTTGTTGATATTCAGTTTTGTAATAAGGACTAACACCTGTTTTCGTGTCACCATTATACGGCTCGGTTTTCCTGATTCTCTTCCCTTTCTTTTGATGGCAAGTTAGTGAAATGTTCCCATCACACTGAGCATTTTAAATAATGTTTGCTATTGAAAAAATACATTTTTTCTAACTGGATGCTGTAGTGCAGAGTTGATTCTCATGCAGTGGTCTAGAATTTTAAAAACAGCACAGTGTGACAAAGGGAATGCTTGAATACTAAATTATGTCGTAGAAGGGAGAAGTGCCAAGAATTACTGGGAAAGCTTTAGGATTACAGCAGAAAACTCTTGTGCAAACTCTTATTATTCTGTTGGATTTTAAATGTTATGTTGCTGGAAAGGGGGAAGGATCATGCATGTTTCAGTTTTAGTATATGTTATCTATTTTTTTTTCCAGTGGAGATTTATAATTGTGCAATTGGAAGTGCTGATTGTTCTCAGTGTCTTGGGAGAGAAGATCTTGGTCATCAGTGCATTTGGAGCGAGATCACTTCTAACTGCAGACTAAATACTGAAGCCTCCCAGATCCCAGCCATGTGTCCTCCTCCTGAAATTAGGAAGGTAAAATTTGGATTCACTGCAGTATTCACTGTATTTCAACACTGAGACTTTAAAGTAAAAGACAAAGAATGCAGAGTCTATCTATGGGCAGAATTGAGAAGCCTTGTGTCCTGAATGGAGGATGAAGCAGGAATCTGAATTTCAATCTTTGTAACAGATATGTTAAGCTAGCTGTAAATGATAGAATCAATGAATGATCATGTAAACATAATACCTTTTATAAGAAAGGAAAATCATGGAACACAGTTTTCAAATGAGATATCTCCGGAAGCCTGAGATGGGAATGTAAGCATTTTTATAACCCAATTAAAAAGTGTGTTCCTGTGGAAGTTTATGAGAGTTATGCTTATTAATTTTAAGGGAATCTATATGTCATTCCTTCCACTTTAAATGATCCAGATTCATTAAAGTTGTATGGCATTTATACCAGTTCAAATCTTCCGAACACTAGCTTTCATCCAGCAAAAGATCAAGCAACCATAAATTTCCTTTTAAAAAAAATAAATAAAGAGCCAGGTTACTTGAGAAAAAAAAATGTGTTCACACAAGATCGATTATCAACATGTAAATATCTTTTGTCCAGGAGATAATGTTTAAACATATAGAACCATAGTGTTGAAAGAGGCCACTGAGTCTAACCTTCTGCTTAATGCCAGAATCCAGTGTGTGCCTGTATTCCACTTCTGAGAAAGAAGAGTCTTTTGCTTTCTGGGTAATTAGCTCCATCTCACGCTAGGACTTTTTTTTTTTATACCCAGTCAAAAATCTACCTTCCTGGATCTTAGGTCTATTATTGTAGCCCTACACTCTGGAATGAGAAAGGACAGGGACTTCTTCTAGGCACGCACCACCTGCACCACCCCACGCACATGCACGCCCCCCGCCCATTTTTAGCTCAAAAAAAGCACAAAAAACATCTGTTTTTCATGCATTTTTGGAGCTTAAAACAGCACGGGGGCGTGCATGTGCATGGGGGGCATGGGGGCATGACCTCCCTGCACCCCCACACACCCCCGCCCATTTTTAGCTTCAAAATCCGTGAAAAACATCTGTTTTTCGCATGTTTTTGGAGCTAAAACCCGGCGCGTGCACATGCGCAGAAGGTAACCTGCACTGGATTGTGGGTGGGGGGCATGTGTGAGCGCACATTCATGAGCGTGCACGCGATTTTGGCACTCGAACCTAAAAAGGTTCGATACCACTGTTCTAGGTGATACCTTTTCAAGTATTTGAAGAATGCCGTCATATTCAACCCAGTCGTCTTAAGTCTAAAAAAGTCAGCTCCTTCAATTTCTCTTAATAGATTTTGATTTCCTGATCATTCTTGTTGCACTTCTTGGGTGACTGTGCACACAGCTCCATTTGCACAAGCAGCGGGTGCTTGCTTGTGCAAAGTTCCATTTTTGCAAGCGGCAGGTGTGCGTGTGCACAGTAGGTCCATATGCGCCTACCGATGTCATGGAACCATCCCTTCTTCCCCCCCCCTCCCCGCTGGGCTGCCAAGCTGGAAAGGTTGGGGACCGCTGCTCTATGCAAAAGTAGTTGCTCTATTCAAGATGGAGAGTGGCCAATCAGAATCAGAATCCTTTATTGGCCAAGTGTGAATGGACACACAAGGAATTTGTCTTTGGTGCATATGCTCT
>JANHJO010003524.1:255989-271412 GCA_032468235.1 Pseudoxyrhopus heterurus | reverse complement strand
GCCGATTGGGGCCCACAACTGGGCCAACTCGAAGATAAGCCGAGGGTGGTTTTTTCAGCCCTTTTTGAGGGCTGAAAAACTCGGCTTATACTCGAGTATATACCGTACATCTTGGCCATTATCAAGCTGAAATACACTTGAAACTACTGTATGTTGCCATTCTCACTATCATTTCCTTTGCTGCAAGTTGATCATAGTTGTTATGTTACCTGAGTTGGGTGTCAGAATCTATACTATAAAAGTATAGGTACTGCCAAGAAACATAGAATTTTCATATAGAAATTTTGTCATAAAACTTACTGAAACATTCTTGAAATAAATACAGATTAAAAAAAAATAAACTCTTCTCTGAGTTGATCTTAACTCCAAGAGACTACCTGGTGACATTTAGATTGTTTTCTTAGCAACAATATGTAAATGGTTTGCTACTCGCTTTGCTTTGTTTTTTGCTTTTTTAACCCCCCAGTTTAGGTTATTTTCTGGTAGTCTCTTAATCATAGTACTAATCAGGTTTTACTCTGATAGGTTTTGAAATCAATCAAGGTTGGATAGCTCCGTCTAAATCCTTAATTATCTCTAGGATAAAAATGTAATACCACATTGTCAAATAACAGTGTTCTGAAAGCAATTTATATTTGCACTTTATTTAACCAGTAGAGGTCACTCTTGAAAAATAAGAATAATTCTCTTCAAAACTAAAAATGCTCTGGAATATACATGGAATTAAAAAGTGCCTTATGTTACCAATATAACTTTAAAATTATATATACATGGAGATACACACACACACACACACACACAATTCTAAGGTGTTAGCATTCAGATCAAAGTTTGTTATGTGTTATGTTGGGTTGCATTCTGTTATGTTCACCACGAAATATACAGCTAATCTTCATTGCTGTTCTTATCTTTCTCCCACTTGTCTTATTTCAAGATCCAATAACCTCCACAGAGGTTTTTTTTTAAATGAATATGGGGAAAGGGAACAGTGAAAGCTGAAGCAAACAGAGAAGTGTTAAACCCTCAAACATGTGCATGACACTTCCTTTAGTAAAAATAAAATGAACAAGTTTCATGTTATAGAGATAAGCTCTAATCATTGAATAACACATCATTGAATGCTCTGAGTAAACATTCAGACAACTGAACTGTAAAAAAATACAGTGCTGTGTAACTGCATTGATTACTTACAAACATTTCTACTCAAAATTAGCTCATGTTGTTACTGAATTGTTCAGTTGATTCCAATCCTTTGGAATCCAATGGACATCTTGATATCTCTTGCGTACCTCTGAGTTCTTAAATGTTCATACTTGTATCACCACTGATTGTATCTTATGCCACCACTGACTGTATCTTGTTTCAACCTTCTTTTCAACTGATTTCATTTTTTAAGCATCATGGCCAGAGGTGCTATTTAGCCAGTTCTGAAAGGTTCCGGAGAACCGGTAGCAATAATTCAGAGAACCGCCAAATACCACCTCTGATTGGCTGACCGTAGCAAATACCACCTCTGATTGGCCAACCACATAGCCACGCCCACCAGGCCACGCCCACAGAACTGGTAGTAAAAAAATTTGAATCCCACCGCTGCAAAGGATCCTCAGGTCTTCTTTAAAAAGTCACTTCCTTAGTGAAGGCGGTCCAACCTGAGAGGCCTATTGTGCAGCACTACACTGTCAGTCACATTTTGTTGTATGTTCATGTGTCTTTCTTAGTACAATACAGAAGTGGTTTACCATTGCCTTCTCCCATGCACTGTGAAATTATTGCCTTTATTGATATCATTAAAGCAAAAATCCATTCCCAGCATCTTTCTATATCCCTGCTACCAAAATATAAACGCTTGCTTGCTTTAACCACACAACTGACACAACATTCACCCCTTGGGTGACCCTGCTGGGAGTGTTTACTTTTTCTGATCTAGCAAGTAAAAGTAGGAATGCTAGTGGGAAAGGAAATTCAGCAATGAATTGCTGTGCTTCACTTGTCTCTATTAAACCTGTAGGGATGGCGCTGTTAAAGAGATTTATTTCTGAGGCAGAATCGAGATTGGCTATTTGAATAGAACAAATTATGCCACTGTATTTTGGCTACCTTACAAACTGGAGGAGAACATAGTAAGGTGGCTGTCTTGATAAGCCTCTGTTTTAATTGAATGCAATCCGTAGATTTGGAACCTACTTATAAGAACTGAAATAAGTGTCTTTTTAATCCTCCTAGATGAGATACCAGGGATTATCCTACGCACAGAAAGAATAATTTTAAAATGGTGTTTGAAGCATCACAAATCTGTTTCCTTTTCAGACTTGGGAATAAGTTGTAAATCATCGGCTATTTGCTGTGTAGGAAACATTATAAAGCAGTGATGTTTCTTATTGCTTTGGAACTAGTAAGTGAAGTCAAGCGCAACTGAAAACAAAATTGCAAACCTTCGACAAAGAATACTACCTTGCATTTAGTTTAGGAGAGGCTTCTGGATATATCCAAAAGTTGTTTCTCCTAAGCTGAAGACAAAATGTTGGAGGTGGTGGCCATAAACTATTAGGACCATCAGAATATTTTAGATAAATACATTTATAAATATTTTTCCAATTTTCTTATTAAAGTCAACTTTTACCAAAGGTGCTTTTTCAAAAGGCAACTGGAGTTTCTGGTTTTTCTTTGAAGATGTTTCGCTTCTCATCCAAAAGCTCTTCTTCAGCTCTGACTTTGACCACTTTCTCACAATATCTTTAATTACCCAATTCCAATATTCTGTGATTCTCAACAGCCAGCATTTATAAATATGGCTCTCGTTGATCTTTGTGAGTCCTTCCTTTTTAATGCTGACTCTAATCTAACTGCAGTAGGAGATTTTTCTTCAAAAATCATTATCTTTTGTAGTAGTAGTAGTAGTAGTAGTAGTAGTAGTAGTAGTAGTAGTAGTAATGGAGGAGGAGGAGGAGGAGGAGGAGGAGGAGGAGGAGGAGGAGGAGGAGGAAGCATGCAGGGATTCATTTTGGTACCAATGTTGAGTAGTATCATCTTAAAAATATTTTGCTATAAGGAAAAATGACTTTTCAAACGTTATAGTGAGTCTAAAGTTGGTTTGCTTTTTTAAACCCTGCTTTTATTTTAGGAGGACCTTTTATCCAATATCTGAAAGAAAGGTTTTTTTCCTCTGTTCTAGGGTTGATATTAAGTTGTGGTTATCCAGATTCTCTTGTGCACCTATTCCGATCACTAGATCCCTACAGTTAGTAGCTGAGACAAGAATTCAGGCAAAGGCAAAACTTGTCTTCTGTTGAGGAAAGAGGGTAATGATCAGGCATAAACAACCACAGTAACCAACATTATATCTTGCTGTAAAACTCTAAAAGCTGGTCTATCTTCAAGTATTTCACCCATTTTCAGTCTCACTTCTTTATGTATGACGTAGCAAACTAGAAAAGTTCCTTTCTTGATGAAATTAGACAATTCAGCATATTGATTGATGGTATGTGCCTAAGAGATTCATCAGTTATTTGCTTTTCATCATCTGTTTCCAAAACTCTTTCATGAAGAGGGCAGTGTTAATGAATAAAAATTCAAAATAGACTTTCCAAAAATCAATTTTGTTTTATGGAACTATAACTCCACAGTGTTTTCATTACATTGTTTAGTGGCTCATTTATATGTGATGACCGTAATGAGATTTTTATTCAATCTGTTGATGATACCATAATTTCTAATTATACCCACACTTTTAATTTCCAAAAACCCATTCAGCAGATTTCTAGAATCACAGAAAATAAATCATGACTTTTTGTAATTGTTGAAGGCTTGTTCCTCTTTCCAGTAGAGAAATAGATTTTTAAAAAAATTGTAAGCATCATCTTAATTTGTTCACATACACCGGTATATATCTATAAAATATGCTAGTCAGATATCTTCAAAATGCACCTAATTTGTTTCTGTGAAACATATCTACTCATACAAGTTGTTTTTGTACATATATTAACTAATTCTCTTGTAGCATTAGGCCATGAGACATATATGATGTTAGATCTGTTTTTAGTTTTTCAATTATCCCCATTAATCACAACATCTATTTGAAACAGCTGTTGCAAAAGGTCCTTAACAATTGTGTGGTGAAAAAAATTCCTGCTGCTTACATTTTTCCTCATAAATTAGCATTACATGATGTACACATTTGTTTTACATTAATGCCCTCCCAAACAATCCATCCATTTGTGTTCCAGAACAGAATATTGAAGGACGAGCTTTCTAATAATGCAAACTTTCAAAATAGTCGATTGTAGTTATCCATCGTGTAAGCAAAAGGCAACTGCAATGACAAACCTATATTTCAATAAATTATCTTTATGTAAGATTCTGCCTCTCTTCTTTGCCACCCCAATCAAGCTGTCCAACATTTAATAAGAAAATCTGTTTTTTTCTTAATGCAGAGTAAATTAGATTAGGCTAGCCTTAGTCCTTCATCGTCTACTGATTTGGTCAATCTACAAGACTTCATTTGATTCATAAGATTTAATCAAAGCTATGGGTACTAACAGCATGAATGTGTATATGTGTGAACAGCGTGAATATATAGCTAGATCGATCTCTTCCATGGAATTCCCATCTTGATGTTTCTCATATTCTAGGAAGCTCATGATTAGTGGGAATGTGGATTCTCATGCTAAATAAAGAAGTTGAGACAGTAATTTACTGTAACAATAGCAATAGTACTTAGACTTATATTCCACTTCACAGGACTTTAAAGCCCCATCTAAGTGGTTTACAGAGTCAGGATATTGCCCCCGATAATATGGGTCCTCATTTTACCAACCTTGGAAGTATGAAAGGTTGAGTCAGCCTTGAGCCAGTCAGGATTGAACTCCAGACTGTGGGCAGAGTTAGCCTGCAATACTGCATTCTAACCACTGTACCACCATGGCTCTTGCCTAGTAATACTTAGTAATATAAATACTGTCACATCTAGTTTGGACATTTAAGGGTAAATTTATAATACCACTTCAGAAATTTTTTCTTCCTTTTCCTGTTATTGTTTGATTCAGATTTTGGCTGAGGACTGTAAGGAATGAAATAAGGTAGGTAGGTAGGAGTATACACTAAAAATCATTTTAAAACGTTATCTGACAAATTATCTGAAAGCATGCAATAGAAATGCAATGGTTCAGTTCTGATATATTAAATTGTGGTTAAGAATTTTTAAGTAACAGTTTGCAATAGATTAGGTAACTTGAATTTGAATGTATGTATAAGCATGATCTGTGCTAATTGTGGTTAGGTGTAAATCAATGTCTTATAGCTGTATTTCAACACCTCAAAATTCCATTAGCATTGAAAACAAGAAACATAACAGAAACAAAAAAGCAAATACCAACAAGAAACTTTAAATTAAGATATACTGTTACATTTAACAAAGCTGGTTCTGAACAGAACCTATTTTTCATTTGATATAATGTTTATAAAACAATGAAGTTGTAAGAACCTTATTCTGTATTTAAGTAAGAAAGAAATTGTGATGTTTCTCCAAGCGGTCTACATTTACCATAGTCAGTGTACGGGTAGTGCTTGCATAAAGGCTGCCTTGCTTTGCAACTGCTTGAAATTTTTAGAATAAAACATAATAGATTTTGTTTGTTTGTATCCGAGGCATTTTATAGCTCATTTTAACATGGTTCCATAATCTTGAGTTTAGATGGTATACAAATTTTTCTAACATTATGATGATGATATACATATACTAAAGCATGAAAACCTTGCTTTCTAGAATTAACACAATACATTGTGTTTGTACAACATGCTGTGCTTAAACCAGCTACTTTATAGTATAGCATAAAGTCATCTTGCTATAACAATAACGTATAAATTTGTCTGATATTCCATTTTATGTTTTTCAAGTGGCCATTTAGGTTGAGGCATATAGAGAAGCAGCTTGAAAACATCATATAAGGAACATTTGAAAAAAAAGATGCCAATTTGCTATTTTTATTCATGCACGTTATTTTTATGTTCAGGATTATTTTGAAGGAACCATATTACAGTCACCAGTCAAAATGTCTAATTAAAAAAAATACAATGGCTTTTTTTTCCTTTTAAGAAAACCTATTAATCATTGTCTCACACGATAAAAAGCCAAGTCATTTCCAAACCTATTTCCCACAATAATTTTGTAAAACATTCCAAACAATGCTATTTCATCAGCAATTGTTTTCTGTGTATTTCCTTTTCCATTTTTAAATGTGTTTCTTAGCCCAAATAACAAAAAAAAAAACCCACGTAATGGCTACATTTTGTAGTTCTTTCTTCAGCAGTAACCCTTGCCATTAAACTTGTTGGAAAAAACTGCAGCTGTAGCTGAAAAGCCCTAGCTTTTTTTGCAGCAATATCTTTCAAAACAAAGTAGAAAAAACTCATGCACTCTGTTTAATCAGATGCAGTATATTTGATGCCATGGCAATAAATACCACTTCTGTCAGTGTGGCCTTCTCATAAAGCACATTCACTAGCTTTGGAAGCAGCTGTATGATTGACACGTATTTTGTCTCTCCGACTTTAATAGATTTTGTGCGGAGGTTTAGCCTTGTTTGTTGGAGGACAGGGTGTTGATGTATTGGAGAAGGAATTTAAATCTGAATCTACTTTTGATCCAGAATGCATAACTGACCTTGATTTTTCAGAGGCTGGGTCTAAATTTAGTGTATAACTACCCACTAGACCACTCTAGCTTCATAGCAAAATCAGCTTTCTCAGGAAGCATTCTTGAAACTTTATTCTCTCCAATTTTGTAAGCAAAGCTAAAGGAATAGTACTAAATACACAAACCTAGGAGGGTGTTTCTGGACCGTTTGGAGAGTTCCAACTGCTACCCCTCAGAATAGATTATCCAAGCATTCCATCTTTTCTTTCTGAAAGAAATAGAATAGTGGATAAATGGAGGTAAGCATTGGGGGGGAAACTCCCCATAAAATGAGAATGATTTAATGTCATAATGACTTTATCATCATTATATCAGAAGAAATTATGCTGATGAAAAATTAAATCTCGGCACTACAAAACAGATGGAATACATGCATGAGCAGCTGTATTTATATTGTCCGAGACCGACTGAGTGAAAGCTAGCAATAACCTTGTTCCAGTAGTGATGTGTAATAGTACTCATCAAGTGAAGGAATTTGAATAAACAGATGATGATCACGTGGAGTTCTAAAACATTTTTATAATAGTTGTACTAGAGCAGTTAGATATTCAGAAGGGAGAGATGAAGCTGTATCACAAAATTAAATATATCCTTTAATGAATGAAAAAAATATTACTATTAATGAAGGACATTAAGAGAGCTTTCTGATGCTGATATGAATTTAATCAGAAAAAATCCCTTTGGATGCTTTAAAAATCTAATACAGAAAATGTTAATAAAGTTACTCCTATCCAATTTGAATGTTGCCATATAAAGTAAGTACTGAATTAAAAGTTTGTGGAAATTTCATTTTTTAAAAGTTAGTTAGTTGGTTGATTAGTTGGTTAGTCAATACAGCCATCCCTCTCAAAACAGTAACTCTGAGCAGCAAATAATCAAAAACAGTTAAAACAATTAAAATATAATACATAAAAGAAACAAAATACCAATAGCAGCCAAGAGATATTATATATGTGAGCCTTGGTGGTGCAGTGGTTAGAGTGCAGTACTTCAGGGTACTTCTGCTGACTGTCAGCTGCCTGCAATTTGGCAGTTCAAATCCCACCAGACTCAAGGTTGATTCAGCCTTCCATCCTTCCGAGGTGATTAAAATTAGGACCCAAAATTGTTGGGGGCAATATGCTGATTCTGTAAACCGCTTAGAGAGGGCTGTATAGTGTTACCCACCCTGACTTTTCTAATTACTCAGGAGGTTATCCTAGTATAAAGGTTATCATACAACTTGAGATACCAAAATACAGAGGTTAACTCTATAAAATATATGCCTTGGTTTTTATTTAATACCACACTATTTAATTTACTCAATGATTTAGGTTCTAGTTTTGGGCTGCTAGTATGTTTTTTTTCTGTAATGCAGAATTTCATAAACATATATTAAGTTCTTCTTAGCTTTTATTTTCTCAATCAAAAGTTCTTAAACTAAACTTCTTAATTTTCATTGGACCAACTTTCTCTTCACTGTTATTTTTTTAAGGATTCAGCAAACAATATTGAACTAAGTACCATATTTTAATCTCTTTTCTAATGATCTATCCTATGATTTCCCCCCTCTTTTCACATTTGCTACCTTTTCATGAACTATCCTCTGGTATTATGAACTGGTAGCTAGTGTCAAAATATTTACACGTAGTACACTGGCACCTTGGTACTCAACTGCTTTGAAACTCATCAAATTTGGTACTCAATGCATTTTGACCCGGTACTCATCGTTTGTTTGGTACTCAACGCACAAGCTAGAGCTTTCTATGTCAGCTGCCTTGTGGCTCACTGTATTATTCCTTATGGGAAAAAATTGTTTGGTACTCATGGTATACTCAGCTATTCTATGGTTTACTCAGCTATTACATTGGAGAGCAATCAATCAATGGAACAGCTTGCCTTCAGAAGTTGTGGGTGCTCCATTACTGGATGCTTTCAAAAAGAGACTGGACAACCATTTGTCTGAAATGGTAAAGGGTCTTCTGCTTGAGCGGGGGGTCGATTAGAAGACCTATTATTCTATGTTCTTTGTTCTGTTTTTGGTACTCATCACACTTCCAGAAACAATTAATGCTGAGTACTGAGGAACCACAGTATTAGGAAGAATACTTGTACGGAGTAAGGAAGACGGTCTTCATAGAAATAGGCAGGCAAACAAGACTGAAACATATTTATTTCCAGAACAAGATAATTTTCAGAATGAAGTCAGCCTTGATTATTCACTGGAATATAAGAAGGAAGTGGTTAAGTGAGTCTCTTCCTTCTTATTGTACAACACAATTAAATTTGTAGGATTCTGTTATTATATTCTATCCCAATGAAATACCTTTAACATTTATGTGGAGATAATTTCCTAGTCTGGTTTACCTAACAGACCTAACAATATATAAGTATATCTTGTGGAACAATCATCCAGTGAATCTTAACTTCACAAAAAATAATATAGGAAATTATACAATAATAATAATAACCTTTGGCTTAACAAGATAATTGCCAAACTAATGACCATACATAGAGAACTTAGAGTTGGAACTTAAGGTTCTGGAGCTTTTGAAAATAATTTCATTTTAAACTGAGCATAGGAAAAGTACAAATCATATAATAACTGGAAAAATAATCATATGATCTAGGTCAGGGGTATCAAACTCAAGGCCTGCGGGCTGGATCCAGCCCAAGGGGTGCTTAGATCTGGCCCATGGGGCTGCCCTGGAAACAGTGAAGGACTGGCCCGAGGTGCTTCTGCCAGTGAAAACAGAGTTAGGGAGGGCCATACGAGGATCCATTTTCAGCCACACCTACAATCCTCTGCCAGGGAAAACAGCCCCCTGTTTTTGCTGACAGAGGGCTGCAGGAGGCTGTCACGGCCTAAAACAGAGCTTGGGAGCCCATTTTTGCTGGCAGAGCACTCAGGCGCCCCTGGCATGGGTTGGCCATGCCCACCCTAGCCATGCCCACTCCCCCCCAAGGTCAAACACAACCATGATGCGGCCTTCCATGAAACAAGTTTGACACCCCTGATCTAGGTGAAAAGCAGATGCACATTATAATTATGTTGGTCCTTAAAATGTTGTCATCAAATTATAACTGATGATTTATATGAACAATATGAACATGTAACATACATTAAAATTAAGTATATCATATATTCATACCTGTTGGAATCTGAAAATTCTCTGAAGATTGTTAATTTTTTGACTGCTAATTTTTTTTAAAAGGAGGGTCACTTTTCAAAACAAAGGTTTTCAAAAAAATGTTTTAAGTACTAATTTTAGAAATATTGTTACTATAACAATAATATTTCTAAAATCAGTACTTAAAACATTTTAAAGCTCTTGCCTTGATTTTTAAGATTAGCCTTTGGAAATTGATTGATCTAGGGACTATCAGCCAACACAGTACATGCTGTGTCAGTTAGTGCTCTGAAGTCATAAGGCTGGATTGTCTTCTGTGCACACAATTGATTGGATGAAGAAAACTGTTGAGCTTTTAAAGGGACTTTTCCAAAATTGCTTTAGATAATGAAACCAGTCTATTGTATTTAAAAGATTAAAAGAAATGCTTTCCTAAATCCACAGAAAGAAGTGTTCTTAATATTTATTTTGACTGGCTTATTGAAGAAATAAAATACAATTCCAAAGTTGGCTTTCAAGTTAATGCTCTCTTCCAATAGAATAGAAAGTTTTCCAGAGGAGAAGACATTTCAAAAACAGAAAGAACATTTTTCTTGGTGATTTTCAGTATTCTTAGTACCTCAAAGCACTCTCCCTGCAGGAAGAAATATTTGATCTACTGTATGCTTGGTCTGACAGTTTCACATTTGGTGGGCTCCTGTGACAATTGTCAAAGAAAGAAAGAAAAGGTTAATTTTCACATGCAGGGCTGAAGTTGAGAACCACCCAACTACAGAAGATTGAAAGATTTTTGTGTCTTAGAATGCAGTATCAAGAACTCAGCAGTTGCCTGGAATTATAGTTAAGAATGCAGTGAATTCCTCTTTGTTGGTGTAATATACGTTTGAAATTACATGTTCTGTAGACATCACAATATTAGACAAGGAAAAAATATATAATAGGGATGTCATGTGTACATGCAGGAAGGAAAAGCATATCCAAATATTTCTATAATGGTATTTGAATGAAAAAAAAAACAAAGTTTAAGGGGTTATGGATGAGTGTAGATGAATATGAAAATTGCACAGAAATCTACAAGGTTTGGAGGCATCTTAATTAGTTGTTTTCTATATTCATGGCAGCTTTATGCAGAAATCTATATTGGAACTTTTTGGAGAAGAATGCTTGCCTTATCAAAAAGATCCTGGTACACTGCAGGTTACTTAAGTAATTTGCAATTATTCTGATAGTTAATTTCCTTTTAAATTTCTATATAATGACATTGTAAGCTGCCCAGAGTTACTTTGCAGTGAGATGTGTAGCAAATTTAATAAAAAAATAAAAAATATAATAATGATCTTGCAATATTATGTAATTATCTTTCATAATAATTGTCTTATGCTATATTGTATTTACTTTAATGCTGTTATTTTGGGTAAGGGATGGCATCTTTTACATATTCAACCTCAAGATTAATCTTCGGTAAAATTTTATAATCTGTTACAATAAGATGTTCATCATTACATCATAATTGTGCGTCGATTTTTTTATTTGTAAAAACAGTTTTATCCACTTTAATTTTTTCTGACATTTACATATATGTACACCAATGACAATTATAATCTCCCCTTGCCAGTTCTGCTCTCATTTTAATGTGCCGTTTTCACTTGCTTGAAAGAAGAAAAAGGAAGATCTTCTTTATATATTGACCAGAGATCAACTATTAATCATATTATATCTCCAAAATTCATTAGGTGGTGTTTTTAATTTTTTTCAAAAACTGAAATAATACCATCTTTTAATTTATATTTTCATTTTCATTTGAATTAATCTACTGTGACAAAAATGTGGGTTGGTCCTAATGACTTTTTTCAGAAGTGAAAAATATTTTGCTTGTGGAAACTGGGGAAATTTTTTTGAACCAGTATGGCTATGACAATAAATATGGGAAAATCAATGGAAAATCAATGCTTGCCTTCCACAAATTATATGTATGTATGTATGTATGTATGTATGTATGTATATATATAGCATTTACGTTTTATTAATATTTACTTTCATGACCTAAATGAAGATTCCTAATGGTTACTGATACATTGCATACGCTGTTCATATATCTCATTCTAACTATTCAAATACCTGCTGCATTATATCAGCAAATTATTACTAAAAGACTGGAGATTATTGGCAGATTCACCAGTGCAAATATTTTGAATGGGGTTTTTATGAGATTACATCAACATATGCTTTGTATTTCTTCCATACATCCAATACCTTTTCAACTTCATGAAAGCTTATGACATAATAAATTTGCTACGCTGCCAGAATCTTATGGTTCTACATCTGGATCTTTCTCATGATGGAAAATATTGTCCCAGACACAGAAAAACAGTGCTGAGGAGAAATGTAAGTTAAACCACCAGGGATGGTAAGAAGCTGCCAAAAGCTGTTAAGGACCTAGGTGGCATATATAGATTTTCCATATAAAACACAATAAAATATTTTTTTCTTACCTGCTAGATATTTTTATGTGGATTTTTTTTTTCTTAAAGAAAAAATAATAATTCCAAGATGCTGTTCCTCTGTCATATGTATCATGTAAAGTGGTACAATTTGAAAATATAACAAAACAAAGCTTCAGCAATTTACCAGAATGAATTCTGGATGCTAAGCCTTCTTGGCACACCAGTAGCTCTTTCATTCTTGTTTTCTCTGAGTCCTCTGAGGGTTTAATTAGTTTCTTATATAATTGAAACATTTCTCTTTGCTCTTTCACTTTTTAAAATATTTTTTGTAGGATATATACTTTAGCCATGTAGTATTCTGAAAAGAGGCCAATTAATGGCTTGTAATATTGCCAGTAGTGCAACATTTGAGGGGACAAGGAACACAAGGAATCTTAAGAACCAAAACTGCTCATTTTATCTATTGTTTCAGCTAGTTTTAAAGTCCCCATTCATTGAAGAGAGGGTGGTTACTTCTTCGTTTAAGTCCCAAAAGGTGCTTTTTCCAAAAGGCAACTGAACGTCCTTGGTTTTTTTCATTTGTTTATTTGAAAACATTTTGCTTCTCATCCAAGAAGCTTCTTCAGTTTCTAACATTAGAACTGAAGAAGCTTCTTGGATGTGAAAAAAGGAAGAAAGTCCAGTTGCCTTTTGGAAAAAGTACCTTTGGGACAACCAAGAGCTGGATGATTGAGAATCTTTTATTTATTTGTCAAAAACATATAGGGACGGTAGGCACGCTGGTGCACTTATGCACGCCCCCTTTAGGGATCCTTTAAGTATGGTGAGAGGTCCACAGTGGACAGCATGAGGTTGAAGTTGTGAGGATTTGAAGCTGAGATAACGGGTCTGGTAGGGTATTCCAAACATTGACAATTCTGTTGCTGAAGTCATAGTATCATCTGTAGGGAAGCCCCATTTTCTTAGATTGTCCTTTGATCTTCCTACATTCATGGTCTATTTAGTATTTTCCATGCAAGACAGTATTGTTCTTGACCAGGTGACAGACGATCATGTGGAAAGATGCACACATGTTCCTTTCGTGTAACATAAGCCGAAGGAACTGCTCTCCACATTTATTGCCTGAATGTGCATTTCCTTGTTTAATAAACAATGGCAGGCACGGGAGAAGATCAATAAGTCTTTAGGCCACTCCGTCTTTTCCTTTTCGTGTGCAGTCAAAATAGATATTTTGTGAGAGTCACTGGGATGTTATCTGTAAGAAATATGGTGTCAATTCACAGGTGTTCTGCTTCACTTCCCCCAATGGTACCGCCACTACTTTGAACAGCAAAATGCTATCAGGTTGTCTAAAATAATAATGAGCATATGTTGTTGAGTTGCATTCAGCGTTCCTCTGAAATATGCCAAAGAATGCTCTGCCTTGAGTCAGGGACAGCTGTGGTTCTTCAGTCTGTCATACTTCATCTACGCTTCAGCTATTTATGTTTGAACTCCCCCAGAATTGATTTCACTGGAAAATAATGGAAGTGTTAATCGTGGCCTATAGATTTGACTTCTGCTTAGGTAGCGCTACGTGATCCAGGCTTTTAAAGAAACAAGATGGTCACAAGAGTCATCCAGAAGGGCCTTCTGCCTTACTCTGTTGCCTTTGGTCATAGAACATACAACACAGAATGGCAGGACTAGAAGGGACCTTGGAGGTCTTCTAGAGCAACCCCTTGCTCAAGCCAGGAGAACTTGTATCATCCCAGACAAATGTTTGTCCAATCTTTTCTTGAAAACCTCCAGTGATGGAGCTCCCACAACTCCGAGAGGCAAGCTATTCCATTGATTAATTGTTCTGGCTGTCATCATCTGGAATTTAGTAGCTGAGATTTGTAGCCCAGCTTTATGAGATATTAACCAATTTAACTTCCAGCAGCCATCTCCTCTAAGTTGTGAGGACAAATTCTTCATTTCCATTTTACCTGCGATATGCCATCTGTGGATAATATCCCCACTGCAGCTAATTACTGACAATTGATTTAAAGTAACTTACCCAACATTCAATGAGGCTGAATTTTGAATCTCCTAACAGAATGAGGACTGCTGTTTTGTTTTTCTGGGCAGGATTGACCTTCTAAATTGTCTAGAGAAGCATAGTTTCATACTCCTGTTTTGTAATGTTCTGATGCAGTTTATAATAACTTAATAAGATATGCTTGGCATTTCTTGAGCTTGGTAGAAAACCCTTGTTTCAAAAGTTATTATGATTTGACTTATTCAGTGCAGTTAATATAATTAACACCTGACATATTCCATGTGGGTTGAAAGAGAAGACAGTTCCAGGGCATGATGTCAAGTCCCAGTTTGAAAATATATTGCTTTAAGTGGGACAAAGTAGAATAAAATGCTTGTTTCTCAGATTTCTCTGTTTCTCTTTCTTTCAACATTGGTTTAAAAGCATATAAAATATTTTCAGCATGAAGAAAATCTGTGTGGTCACTACAAACTGAGACTGATTTGATATCACACTAGTAGATCAGAATAATAGAATAACAGACTTTGAAGGATCTTGGACATCTTCTAGTCCAGCCCCCTGCTCAAACTGGATATCCTGTACCATTCCAAACAGATAAATGGCTGTCCAGTATCTTCTTAAAGACCTCCAGTGATGGAGCACCCACAACTTTTTAAAGCAGGCCATTCCATTTATTAATTGTTCTCCCTGAAGGGAAATTTCTCCTTAGTTTTAGGTTGGATCTCTCTTTAATGATCTTCCGCACATTACTTCTTGTCCTGCCCTCAGGTGCTTTGGGTAGAATAACAGAGTTGGAAGGGATCTTGGAGGTCTTCTAGTCCAACTCCCTGTTCAAAGCAGAAAACTCTGTACATTTCAGACGAATGGCTATCCAGTCTCTTTTTAAAAGCCTCCAGTGATGGAACCTCCACAACTTCTGAAGGCAATTTGTTTCACTGTTTAATTGTTCTAGATACTGGGAAATTTCTCCTTAGTTCTAAGTTGGTTCTCTCCTTGATTAGTTTCCATCCGTTGCTTCTTGTCCTGCCTTCAGGTGCTTTGGAGAATAGCTGGACACCTCTTCTTTGTGGCAGCCCCTTAAATATTGGAACACTGCTACAATCTCACCACTCGTCCTTCTTTTCACTAGACTAGACATACCCAATTCCTGATTTC
>JANHJO010003524.1:151758-162675 GCA_032468235.1 Pseudoxyrhopus heterurus | reverse complement strand
AGCCGAGGGTGGTTTTTTCAGCCCTTTTTGAGGGCTGAAAAACTAGGCTTATACTCGAGTATATACAGTATATAGTCCCTCATGGAAAACTAGGAATCTTTTTCAACATAAATTTGAATATGTCACCAATTTTGATAGGAAAGAAGATAAAGATGGATGGCTTGATATTCTTTGATAAGATAAATGTTATCCAGATGATGTTAACTTAAATGTTGATTAAAATTTTGATAGATCTTTCTTTATTTCTTCATTTTATTTCAACACATTTATAGGATATTAAATAACATTGTCTGGCTGGGCCATTTTCATTCTATAGGCAACCTGCTGGGAAAAGTAGATTTAATTTTCTACTCTTTCAGATTTATTATGAGATGTTTATTTTAGCTTTGGTTATTGGTTGGAATGAGAAACCTCTGAATTGAACTCCTCTTCAGGCTCAAATTGAATGCTATTATGCAACACCACTAAAATCCTGCAAATATTGAGCTACTTGTTCGTGGACCAATTTTCATTCCTGTAAGATGAAAAGTATTGGGTCACAGATATAAATTTAATCATTAACATTTAACATGAAAGCTTACATTATGGGTCAACTCCACTTTAAAAATAGGGGTTAATTCAGAATTTGGGAGTGGGGGGAATAATCTAGGCTTTTTATAACTTAGAATCACAGTACTGAAAGGACATTTATGCCACTGACCCATATCTACAGTCTACTCCAGAAATTCAAATTAAAACAACCCAGAGAGATGTGTATTTAGATTCTTTTTTAAAATGTCCCTTGAAGGGAAAGCTATTACTTTGTTGAATATTTGGTTCTACAATACTGTTAAACTGCAATTAGATGAATTCTCCAACATTCAACTTCTATGTTCTGCTTTATAGTTTTTGAAATTTGGTGGTGAGAAATCCTACAATGATACAAATGACCTTGGGAGAAAATGGGAAAGCACCACATAACCAAGGTAATGGTCAGACAAGAGACAGCTTAGACTGCAAAAAAAATGTGCGTTTAGCAACCATCTCAAATGGAACTCTTCCTAATTTCTTTAGCTGTAAAAGCGACAGGGGAGAAATATATTTTCAAACTTGCAAGTTTCTGCTTTTGTAACCTTACAATAAAGTGGAATTGATCATGCTTCCTATCTGGACTACTTTGCAAGGCTGACAATTTCTGAGAATACCATGGACCACTAAGAAAGCAAACAAATGTATCATCAAATGAATTAACTCAAAAGTTTTCAAACGACCAGTCTCATATTGTTGTATTTTGGACACACTGTAGGCCACCAAGGGTTATGGTGTATAAGATGGTCAGTTACATAACGCTTTCAAATAAATAAATAAAGAAAGAAAAAACTTAGCTCTCTGGAGAAATCTATAATGCTGGGAAAGCTGAAAGAAAAAGGGACAATAAGCAGCAAAGTGGATGTGCTCACTCACAGAGGTGATAGATGAACTGTTGGAAGACCTGATGGATCAGGTTAGGGACATGGTTACTAAGAGCTGGCACTGACTTAAATGTCTCATAATTAATTCTGTATCTTGCATTCTGAAAGAGAATAGGTTTAATCTTCTTCTATGTGGCATCTTCCTATCAGAGTGCTATCTTATCTCCGCTCAATCACCTTTTCTCGGTGTAAAACATATCCAGATCATTCAATCTTCCTCTATTAGACATACTTTTTGGTCTTTAATTATCCTCACTGCTCTTCTCTGAATCTATTTCACTTCTTATGGATCCTTTTAAAAGAGCTGCTCAGAGTGGTATATAACACTCAAAATCCAGTGAGATCCTAGCAGAATAAAGTAGACGTACTTCCTGCAATTTGGAAATCATAATTCTGTTAATACACCCAAAAATGCATTTGTGCTTTTTGCAACAACTTCAGTTCATCTGGCCTTTAAATTCCAAGTAAAGAGGTATTCCTGACTATGTTTTTATCAATCTCAAGATTCACTCCTGGTTCCTTATCCCATCTTTATAAATTCCAGATAAAACATACATTTATATTAGTTGGAGAAGATGGAACCAAAAGAGGAATTGAATGTTCTTTGGCACCAGTTTGTATGTTGCCATCTTCACTGGGCAGCAGATAGAATGATTCTTTTTTCAGTTCAGTCGTGAATACTTGTCTATACACTTTCTCTGTAACCTGACTGCATATGACCTTTTCCTCTGTGTCCTTTTTGATTTTCAGATTCTCCCTTCGTGTTAGCTACACTGACTTTTGTTTTCATCCATTTTTCTCATCAGAGCAGTCTGGAACTGTACTTATAGTATCTGCTTCTTTAGGAACCCCAACGTATTTTTATTCTTTTTCCTATTATGTTCTCCTGCCAGAAGATCTTATTTATGACTGCTATTTATAAATGCTTTTCTACAGCACTTTACTTCTGACAAAAAGTTTTTTGCTCAAAATGTGTTGGAATCTACTCTGAAGTAAAGTATACAGTACATACACCATACTCCTTTCTTTTCCATCAGCAAGGCAAGTCAGGAATTTCCTGAAAGGATGATGCCTGAAGGAGCTTAGATTTGTCTCTCCAAAAATGTCAGGGCAATTAAAAACTATAATTTTTAACTATAATTTCATGCCTCTTTGAGAGATTCACTTCGTTTTGGAAGACATCATCTATATCTTCTGCTTGGTTGGATGGGTGATATAGGAGACATTAGCAACAGTATTACTTTTTTCTTTTGTTTTTGTTTTGCTCCAGTAATTTTAGCTCAGATGCTCTCTATATCATTGCCAAGTACATTTATTTGGCTTTCTGAATAAGAATGGATATATTTAGCATAAAGGGCAACCTCTCTTGCCTTTCTACTCTTTCAGTCAATTAATCCTTCAGTTAATATATTCCACTTTTGAAGCATTACACCAGATCTCTGTTACACCCATTAAATCATATTTCCCCTTTTCCATTTCCCTTTCAATCTTATCTTGATTATTTCCCATATTCTCAGCATTAATCTATTGATAATGAAAACCATGACGCTTATGAGCAATCTTTTTTCCAACTTCTCTTCAGTGATTTAAGAGGCCCCATTTCAGCAACACTCCATTTTTAACAGTGCACAACTCTTTACCTGAAGTCCTTACTTTAGCCTTTCTGTGAAATGCTTTCACAGATGGGATTTAATTTAAAAAACCCTTAATCAAACTTGCTATGTTTTGGCCAAAAACACTTTTACCATTCATTGTGCCAGCAATCCATTATCTAGATAACTTAGACCATGATCTGCAAAACCAAATCTCATTTGCATAGCCAGTTATTAATTTATAATAGTCTTCATTTCCAGTCAGAAAGTGTAATAAAAATATCCCAGGTTTTTGAACTTGTCACATTCCTTGGTGAAATGTTGGAGCTGTTCTTCACAGTATCATTTGTCCCAACATGTATTACTGGGAAGAAGAAGCTGTCAGTGGTTTTGATAAAATGTCAAAATTGGTCTGTCAAGTCTTTGATCCTTGACCCTGACTGACAGCACACTTCCTGGGTTGACAGTGGTTTTGTAGGTCCATTTGGTGTACAATTATTTCAGTTCTCTGTAGTATTGATTCACAAATTATTCACAAAATGCCTTTTTGTGTGCGTGTGTGTTTTCTTAGAAGGCATATAGTAGCTGTATCTTCTCAATCTTTGAGGGATCCAGCATATTAACTCCTGTTCTGTGATGTCTCTTCTTTTTCCTCTATGTGCTTCTTCATCTATAAGGGCCTAAAAGCTGTTTCAAAGTTCCACTACAGAGTGTTGCTGTATCTCTTGCTTTTGGTTATTATTCTCACCCTTGATAGTTGATTATTCTATCATCCTTACAGTAGGCTGCTTCCACTAGCAGGTTGTAGAGCTCCTTTAATTTGAACGGATACTGTACACCTTTGCTTTTGTCATCAGCTGCTGAAGAGCAACTATTCTCTCTTCCAGTTCCTAGACTTTTTCCACAAGCTTGCATTTGCTTCAAATATATGCCAAGTTGTTTCCAAACAGAAAGACAAATATATCACACATTACGCAGGTCAGCACTGCAGAGCCTAACTATTCGACTTCATTTTTTGCTTCTTAGACCCCTAGTCACTGGAAAGTTTTTATTTCTTTCTGTTCCTTTCTCAAAGGGAACCTTACCCAAAGTACAATTTTTATGTTAAGAATTAAATGTGAAATTCCTTTTAGCACTCTCTACTCACTCTATCAGTGAACTGGATGCTATTATTTGGATCAATTTAGTAGCTATTTTCAAAACCTTTGCATAGTTGGGAAGAAAAAACAACCCAGTTTGGATGATCGAAGAGTGTTCTTAACATTTTACTCAATGTCAATACTTCTGTCTTACAGTGTTTTGAAGATTAAAGATTAATGTGTCTTAATCCTCTGGCCATGGTTGCCTTTGAAGCTCCAGAATTGTTAGAAACTTTGAAGACAGGTTCCCATGCCATTATCCTAGAGAAGAGTTTTCCCTTACCTGTAGATTGCTGCAGGGCCATCTTATATTGTTTGCTCATAACGAGAGAAGGAGTTTTTAAAACCAAAGTAATTAGCATGAGGTAAAAATGTCTACAAAAATTAGTCCCAGATTAGATGCCCCTAGGGGGAAACTGTGTCTGTTGAATGAAATACATAAAGAATTCTCTGTCTTTTCTTCCCTATCCAGATACTGTTTCTTTTGCCTCAACCCTATCCAGTTGTGTTTCCATCATTCTTTCTTTCCCAATATAGAATAATAAAGTTGGAGGGGACCTTGGAGGTCTTCCAGTCCATCCCCTTACTCAAGCAGGAAACTCTATACCGTTTGAGACAAATGCTAGGTATATAAAGTTGTATAGGTAATATACACTGGTAATAGTATATACAGTTAATGTTTACTCTCACCCTCTTTCCATCATGCTTCTTTTTTTTATTCTAACTACTTCTGCTGGAAGGAAGGAGAGAAATGTTTGTGAGTACATTGTATTTTTGTGTCGGACTGAATGGTTTGAAGAATTAACATTGTAATTGAAGTACTGAATTTTACAAGCAATTAATTCTAATTAATAATTATTAATTTTGACAGTTTCTCTAGCCTTACTCTTAAGGGGGAGGGGGACAAGGAATATGGCTTCCATCCCATATATACATATATACACAGACATATACTTTACATAGGTGTGTGTATGTATCCCCACAAACAAGTGCTTATATATTCCTGGCCTTCGGGAAGGGCCTGAAAACATGGCTTTGCTGCTTGCTTTGGGGATCCAGTAATGTGATTATGGAGCCTGCCACGTGGCATACTGTTAGGGAAACTGAGTGTTCTCTCCTGCAGGTTATGTATTTTTAATATTTTTATTGTTTTTAATTATTTTGTTACTTTGTGGTTTGTTATTTTGTTGTACTATTTTGTGTTTTTTAACTTTATATGATGAATATTTTAATGTACACGTGATGGGGGATTAAATAAATTTAGCAAATAAATAAAAATCAATCCCATGCACACATTTTTGGGGCAGTGGGGGAAGGTAAATCTCTAGAAGTAGATTTAGCAGGCTTGGTAAGCATGATTTGTCAAATAATGGAGAAACTGGAGATTGCATAGGATTTTTGTCTTGTGTGTGTCTGTCTGTGAACCTACCGCTTTCTCTATCTGTTCTTCCTGGAGTGGTGGGCGGGAATGGGGTGGATGCGTTAAAATCGGGATTATATTCCTTTAGGAGAATACTGGAATTTATTTTATTAAAATAGTTTATGAGACTGAGATTACTGGAATTAATTACAATTTCCTCTTATTTCAGAGAATTGAGGAATAATGAACTTGAATGCTCACTCTGCTTGTGAACCAGAAGAAGACTGCTTTAAAGAATGTGAGATTAATTTAACTTAAAATGTGGTTAATATAGCAGATAAGTCTATTTCATGTACTGGATACCTCAAAAAATGATTAATAAGGACTGGAAGCTATCACCTTGCTGCTGGAAATGTAATTTAGAAATTGAAAGATTAACTCACACATTTGCCCTATTATTGTCACATTTGGGCTTGAAATTCACAGAAAGGTTAACATGACTTTAAATTGATTAAAGAGTCAAGTTTAAATCGATTTGCTAGTTAAGGGAGTGTATGTTCCAATTGGCTGTCTCTCCAGCATTTGGAATCAATCAGCATAAAAATAAATGGATTTTTCATGCAGCGAGGATGTCCAAAAATTACTGTTACACAATACTAGAAGGACAAATCTATACCTGATTTGCAGCAATCAATTCTCATCAACATATGATCAGTCAACACATGATTTATCTAACAAAAGGAAAGGAAGAAGACTTTCAAATAATCTGTTCAAAGTATTTGGGAGTTGTTTTGCTCATTAGATAGATGTCTAGTCTTTTTCTTTCCTTTTTTTTAGGAGGGAAATGATAAATTATATTATTTTATTAACTCTGTTCATATGTGTAATTTTTTTAAAAAAAATAGCGTAATGCTGTTTTAAAAGGCAGATGCAGCATGCCTTCCCATTTTTCCCAATAATGGAGCTCAGAGAAGTAGCCATACTAATGTACTGCAGCAAAAGCAATTGAGAATCTCATGACAGATCTAAGATATTTATGGGGGCATAGGTTTTCCTGGGCTAAAGCCCATTTTATCAAGTTCTGATCAACTAAAAGACATATTTTCTAAGCTGCATGTTTTCATGATTTAGAAGTGTTTCAAAATTATTTAGGAACTGTTTTATGATATCAAACATAAAACATAGTATTAAAAGATTTGTAGGCTGTGAACTGTAGAAAAGGAATAATCACACAATATAATAACCCTATATTCTTGCAGGATGCAGTATACAATCCATCACTGAGTCTTCTACTTCGCTCACCAAATAAGTCTTGGATTTGACATATGCCTTTGCCTTTCCCTTTCAAAGGATACACTTTAGAAATTCCCAAAGGAGTTTCCTTGGTAAGGCTATGAAGTAAAAACCTAGACACATTGAAGAGTGTTTCGGGTAAGTAGTGATTGAAGGGTTCTTCCTGCAGTGGAAAAATAAAAGTTTATTCCCAGATTTCTATCTGAATCACTGAGGTGCAGCAATATCAAGTTAAGAGTCCTAACAGATAAATAATAAATAAATAGAATACACAAAAGAAGTTAGCTGTACCGACAATCCCACAACAGTCTCCCCATGACAGCAGGTTTCAAAAAGCAAATATGACATCAGTTAACTAACACATGCAAGTTTGAGGGTCAAAGAGTGAATTGCAACTATACAAATATCTTACAGTGCATTTGTGGATGAAGTGATAGGCATGATACAGTTCTGCCAAGTGCTGGAAGTGGTGAAACTTCTTTAACATTTCAGTCTTCTGCTCCTCATTGTCTGAGGGAGGGAAAGGCAATATCAGCATAAAACCTCTGAACAGTTGCCAACCCAATAATGAAAGACTTATGCTGAAAGAATCTTGCATTAACGCTCCTAAACAAATGTGCCTCCAACCATAGCTTTTGTAGTTAACTTTGCATGAAATATTCTACTTTAAAACAGGAAAACCCAGGCACAAATGGCACTGAAACATCATTTGAACATAGCTGGCTACTATGGCTAACAATGGAATACATTTGCCTTCCAGCTCTTGAAAATCAAACCGCAGAAGTTACAAGCAAAGAGAACAGCATCTTCCAACTCAACATTTGGATTTAAAAAGCACTTTGGAATTATCTGCTATCCTCTAGCACACTGGCAGACATGTTTACTTAGAAGCTAATCCTGCTGAGTTCAGAGGGAGATATTTCTAGTTAAGTGAACAGAAGAACAGCTGTAATCTCAGCTCAGTGTACTAGAGACGACTGATCTGTATCTTATGTGTACTTGCAAAATAAAGAAATGTTTGCATAGTGTCACATAATAAAAGACATTCACTCTGCTTCAATCTACCATGTTAGAATGGTGAAAACTTACTTGGACCTAATTCTATACTAATTCAGCCACAGGTTAGTTAAGAGATAAGGGACAAATTATTTTGTTCTTGCTCAGGCCCAGTTTTGTGATATAAAAACTATAGAAATGATTACTGTCTCTTTCAGAAAACTGTGAGATGAATAAGGAAAGACAATGTCTCACACGAGCTTGTTTCACCTATGGAAGGACAGATAATCTGGGAACATAGCAGGAACTTCAGTAGAAAGTGGGTTCTATGCTGATCAGGTATTCTCAACATCATATGAAAAAATAAGATTATAATACATACAATCTAAATCCTGGGCCCTGATGAGAACCTCTCCCAACTTCCCCTCCCAGACCCCAGAGGTCCTATATTGTGCAATTCACAAAGAACATTCATTGAAGACCTCAAGAGTATGTTAGATATTCTATTTTCATGCGCGAATAAAGAGAAAATAAACTTGCTAGCATTTCCTTACCTTGAGCTATATCTAAACACTGCATGGACAACATCCAGTAATAATATCCTGCGTCATTGAATCGGCTTTCTACCACAGCATTGTGAGTTAATTGTTCCAACACTTTAACAGCTTCAGTCTGTCTGCCAGCTTTATGGAATGCTACAAAGGGGAGTCAAAATAAAGAAAACTGTGATTAAGCTAATGAGCTTGACTAAAATTAAGAAAAGGCACCAAATCTAAACATCAACAACAAAGCATCCAAAGGGATTGTGTTCTTCTGTTTTTCTACACTCTGCAGGAAAGTTTAATACAGTGCTACATATATTTCTAAACAGAAGTCTTGTGAGTTTTGTGGTATCCCCCCAAACTTCCTAAATGCATAATCTATCAAGCAAAGAAGCTGCCCAATTTCTAGTCATTTGCAAGGTTCTCTTCCTGGCTCCCAGTAAGCATCACTGAAACAAATGACGGGTGAATATCAGTATGAATTGTACTTGCTATTACGGTAATAGTAAAAGCCAGGACAACAATGATTGGATGTTTCAAGCTAAGTGGCTAATAAAATCAGTATTAATGTCTTCTCACAAAGCAATATTATAGGTAATCTGTGAAATCTAAAGTCACCTTGATGTGAAAAAGGGCACATGCTTAAGTTTATCCTGTACTGACTTCACAACTAAAAGCAAAATGACTAGATCTATTAGGCGTCCCTGGCAATTACAGAATGGCAGACTATGTTTCACAGGCCAGCTTTCCAGCAAAAAGAAAAAAAATTAGGTCTGATCCTTTCACCAATATAAACGCAGGAATTTAGGACACACACCATTCCACACCAGCAGTGACTTATTTTCCCTTAAACATTATGCCTTGTATTTACAGTCAAACTGCTACAAAAATAAGATTCCCTTTGCAATCTAAACTCTGTCACACTATCCCATACAAATACAGATAGCTTTATGAGCTGTAGGATTGCTTTCATGCCCCTTAGGATGACAGTGCTATGAATTAGCAATGAAGTGCTATACAGCAGCAGCATTTCCACACGAAATTATCAGAAAACTGAAGAAATAAAATGCACTAGCCCTTTGATGTAAGCTCAGAGAACGTTAAACTGAAAAACAAAACAAAAATCTCTTTTAAAAAAGAGGAAAACCATGCAATTTTCAAATCCTAACTTAGATCTCTCAAGTCCTTCCAGATTTATATGGCATGTTTATAATGAATACATCCAATGTATATTGCACAGAAATTGCTGCTCTATATAAAAGTGCATAAAATAGGATTCTGAAATGTACCTCAGAAAATATGAAAGCTATTCCCAAGTACACTAGTCTCCTGATAAGCTAGAATATGAATATTCATATTTACGATACTCTTTAATCACAAAAAGTATGAGCAAACACTGACTTTAGTTTATTTAAGAAGAGGTACCATGCTATGTGAATGCATAGAAACACTTTGCTAGATATAAATGTAGCACTGTAATAAATTATTTTAAACAAATTGTTCTTAATTAGTTTATTAAAGTAACTTAAAATAAAAACTTCTCCATGAATATTATTACTATATCAATTAGAGCATTTAGATGATTTCTGTCTTTTAATTAAAATGTTAAATCAGTCATCAACAGACACATAGAGATAAACTACATTTACATACTATTCAAAAGAGACAATAAAAATCTAGGAAAGAAACAAAACAACAAGAACACATCCCCATCAGCATCCAACACTTAGATAAGCAGGGATCAGGCAATACTGTAATAATAACAACAATAACCTAAGCAAGGTACCACCACATAGAAAACCACACACACACCAAAACTAGCAGGAAAACTACTTTTATATAAATTGGTAGCAAACCCCACACTCACTCACACTGATTATATTACTCAGGTCGGCAATGAAACTTCTGCAATCAAGCTCAGAGAACTAAACATTTTATTTATTTTTATCAAATTTCTATGCCACCCATCTCTCCTAAATGACTCTGTCACTTCAACTCTGAGCTACAGACATTCTCTTCTATTGAAATTAAATATTAACATGTCTCCCAAATAAACATTATGCTTGTTTTTAATTTCAGGGAAGTACCTTAATAATAGTAGTATTGGCAGTAGCAGTAGCAATATAGTCTTACCTTTCTGAGCTTCTTCAAATCTATCATTTTCTGCCAGCCACTGAGCATATGGAACATAGACATCATCTTTAAATTCAAGGTGCTTTTCACACAAAGCAAAAGCCTGAAGTACAGAATAAGTCCATGCTTAGGAAAATAATTACAGTCTAAAAATGCAACTGAATATTATTGTTTTCAAATTAACAGATTTCAGGATTTATTTGTAGCAGACACTAAGGTATTTAAATAAGTATGCTGTGCTACTTAGTGACAGCCAGTAATAATCCCTTATTAATCAAACTCTGAACAGCCACCCTTGGCATCTAACATGATGTCACAGCTCAGTAGGTTACCTATTTTGTTGTTAGTTGCGAAGTCGTGTCCGACCCATCGCGACTCCATGGACAATGTTCCTCCAGGCCTTCCTGTCCT
>JANHJO010003524.1:75921-86074 GCA_032468235.1 Pseudoxyrhopus heterurus | reverse complement strand
GGCAACTTTAAGACTTGTGGACTGCAACTCCCAGAATTCCGCAGCCTGGCTGAGAATTCCTTGCTGGCTGAGGAATTCTGGGAGTTGAAGTCCACAAGTCTTAAAGTTGCCAAGGTTGGAGACCCCTGCTGTAGACCATTGTTTTTTACTTGACATAAATCAGCTGACAGCTACCCCAAAGCATTGATTCCTCCTCATGTATCCAATTGTGTGTGTCCTGGGAATGATATACACCGGCTCTTTCATCTGATAAAACTTCATTGACGATGAAACATGTTTGATATTCTTATTAAATTACCAAGACCCAGTTGTTTCATAGCAGTAGCAATTTTATGCATAGCCTTCCCTTATAGAAGCCATTTGGTCCTTTCTATGAAATACTAACTTTATAGGGCTTGTTCCTTTTATATATGCGTGTGCTATATATAAAGATTTGCTTTCATATACCAGCCTTTCAGTTACCAATGAAAGAAGGTAGAGTTATGATTTTGCTAATCTTCCTAGTGTCTGCATTCTTGGCATCATGTGAAAATGAATGACGGACATATATGTTTTGTGCAATTGAAAGCCTCACAATTCCCAAGGGCAAGTCCAACCTCATCTCTTTTTTCAGATGAAAATTTAAAGTTGAAAGACAATTGAAAGAACAGTGGCTGGGCACAGAAAAGCAATTATTACCTTGCTCGTCCATCATGCTGCCATGTATTTTTAGAATGGTATATGTAGATTGTCTTGGTAATTTACCTTGCAGTCTTTATTCAATACTTAACAAAGAAAAAAAATCTCAATAACAATTGGGAAAAGTTAATCTGATTTCCAACAGAGCTTTCACTTTCCATGAGTCCATTTGTAATAGATGACCCATTGGTTTTGCTGCTAGTTGCTTTAAGTTATATAGAATTTGTATCATTTTTAAGAATGCAGTATATACTAAAGAAATATGGAAAAACGAGAGATCAGGAATTCACATTTTAAACCAATAACCTCCCAGGATCGCATCTGGAGAGCTTTTGTACTCTTCCAGCTTTGGACACAGGAGGGATATAAGTTGCAGAAAACACCCATTCTGTTTCTTGCTCTGAAACATGCGAGCAAACGGAAGATATTCTGCAACAAGTTTATACTTTATTTAAAGCCTATAGCCTTTATTTATAGGCCATAATTCCTTACATATGTTTTTTTTCTAGTTACAATGCCAGCTCTGAGGCCTCTCATCAAACCTAACATTGTCAAAAAGAGGACCAAGAAGTTCATCCGTCATCAATCTGATCGTTATGTCAAAATCAAGGTAGATATTTTTTTGTTAATGTTAAACCCTCAGTTAACATTAAAATACTCTGGTGGTTTGTTGTGGGTCTTCAAGACTTTAAAATGACAACCTCTGAAAACATTGTGTTGAAGTTCTTCCAATTGCTTTTGAATTCTTGTAGCGTAACTGGCGTAAGCCAAGAGGTATTGACAACAGAGTTCGCAGAAGATTTAAGGGACAGATCTTGATGCCCAACATTGGCTATGGGAGCAATAAGAAAACAAAACACATGCTGCCCTCGGGATTCCGGAAGTTTCTTGTTCATAATGTCAAAGAGCTGGAGGTGCTAATGATGAGCAACAAGTAAGTTGGAAAAAGTGTTTTGTAATTATTCTTTAGGATCTGCCATGTTGCGTTGCTATATGGTAAAATTAAATCATTCTGAAATGAAGATGGAATCCATTAAACCAGCCTTTTTGGTTTAGGCATCTTTTCTAGGCATCTTTTTGTAATTCTCTTCCTCAGAGAATTTTTATATTGCCATTATTGACGGAAAGTATTTAAAAGATTGGAAAAAATACCAATGAGAACTAGAAATCCTGGACTGTGAGTGCATTTTACTCTCATTTTTTTCCTCCAGCCCCCATTGCTATATAATATATACCACATCTTCTTGAACACGAATCCCAGGGCTGTGGCAGATATATTTATCCCAAACAGATCCAGTAAGGCATAGCATAGGATTGATTACAACAGTCAGTTGTGTTGTGGGCATACAGGTAATCCTTAACCACCACAATTGATCCCAAAATTTATATTGCTAAGCAAGACCGTTGTTAAGTGAATTTTGTCCATTTTACGATATTTTTTGCCACAGTTGTTAAAACGAATCACTGCAATTGTTAAATTAGTAACACGGTTCTTAAATGAATCTGGCTTCTCCATTGATTATGCTTGACAGAAGGTCGCAAAAGCTGCTCACACAATCCTGGGACTTCATCCATCATAAATATGAGTCAATTGCCAAGTGTTTGATTTTTGATCACATAACCATGGGGATGCTGCAACCGTCATAAGTATGAAAATGGTCATGTCACTTTTTGCAGAGCTGTTGTAAACTTTGAACGGTCATTAAATGAACTGTTGCAAGTTGAGGACTATATGGACTGAATCTGGGCAGTTGATTCATTTTGCACATCTAATTCTCCAAGTAAAACTAAGGAGAAAGAAGGGCTAAAAAGGGAGCTTCCCAAAGTTTGCAGCCAAGCCTGGAGAACATAAGCTATAGTACCAAAACTATAACTACTGCTGCCTTCCTCCCTAACAGAGGCAGGACAATAATGAGAGCCAGTTTGGCCTGGTGGTTAAGACACCATGCTAGAAAGCCAGAGATAGCCATGAAAGCTAGCTGGGTGGCTTTGGACTAGTCACCCACTCTCTCCAACTCGTCTCACAGGGTGGTGGTTGTGGGGAAAATAGGGGGAGGAAGGTGTGTTGCATATGCAGATTAGGTTATGCTCTGCTTAGAGTAGATGTTTTTTCACTGTCTGGAATTTCATAAAAATCATTTTGAGGAAATTTTCTTAGAAACATTTAATACATTAACAAGGAGCTTAATCATCACTTTGTGGTTGCTTTTAGGTCATTTTGCGCAGAAATTGCTCATAACGTTTCATCCAAGAACCGGAAGATAATTGTGGAGAGAGCGGCTCAGCTTGCTATCAAAGTTACCAATCCAAATGCCAGACTGCGCAGTGAAGAAAATGAATAGTTTGTCTTGAACAACTATATTTAATAAAATATAAAATTTGGAAAATGTGTGTTCTTGGCATGAATTGAATTCGGTGGTGCACCCATGAAAGAAATCCTAATTTCTGAAATGAGGCAGCTCTAAAATTAGTGAGATTGCACAAATGATAATTCGTTGTAGTGCAAAAGCATATATTGTTAAGCATGCAGTTGGAAATTACTGATTGCCAGATGTCAGAATGAATGTCAACAGGAAACCCTCCCAGACTAACCAGCTACATTTTTCATTGAACAAGTTCCAAAAGATTGTGGGAATGATGTACATAATATATCTTGACTTCCAGATATAATGACATATTACATTTTGATTAGCAAGCTAATTCAGTGTGGGCTGAATTTAATTACAATTGGATGTACCACATAGCTGACTTGAAAACTACTGCAAGCAATGTAGAGTTATTGAGAGTACCACCATAGGATTCAGATCTGGATGCTCTGTTCATTGTACTTATATGGATAAAGATTTGAAAGAAATTTTGATTCAATTTGCAAGTGACACAAATTGGAGCGTAACGGAAACCCTAGAAGGCAGAAATAAAATTTAACAAGTTCTTTATAGTTTAGATAGTTGTCCTGAGAATTTTAGTAAATAAATAAAAATCCTTAATTTAGGGAACAAAAATGAAATGCATATACAGTATAGCATAGGAGATAGCCGGCTTGGCAATGGTACTTGTAAAGATGGAGCTGTACATTGAACCCAATTACTTAAATGTCATCTGATTTAAGATTATCTTCTCAAAAGAGCTTCACAATTTTGTTTCATTAACATTTAAGTGTGTGCTTAAAATCACAGATTTTTAAATTATTTTGTATAGAGTACAAAGTTCAAATTAATATAAAGCACACAGAATGTTCCTATACCTGAAGGTATTGTGAATTGTGCCATTTGCATTTTGCTGTAAATTGATTCAATTTCAGTGTTGGAAACAACTAGGCTTCATTATGATTCTTTGGCTCCCTTATGTTAACATTTTGCTTGTCTGTATCATAACGATTATCTAGGGGTTCAAAATTGTTATTTTTCATAAGTGTCCATGCAAAAGTTAATTGGGTAGAAAACCAATAATTAACCAAATGTCATCATTTATATATTTGACTTTATTTTCTTCTGATGCATGTACACAAAAGGTGACACCCTGTTTTTTAAATAGAGCACTTAAGTGATTCACGTATTAAGTGGCATATGACTTTTCCCCCCTCCCCAATGAAATGTAATCAGAAGCTGCAAGGCAGCAATATGATCCTTGCTGAATGAAAAAAAAAAATTGAGAACACTACAGTTGTATTTCCATTTTGATAAATGAACGGTGCCAATTCATTACTACATTATACCAGATAAAAATCTCTTGATAATAACATGCTAATTTTATATACTTTGAAATAATCAGTGCTTTGGTATTAGCTCCTTTTAAAAAAAATTGTAGCAAGAAGGTCCATACAAGGAAAAAATTACACAGTGGCAGACAAACCACATTAATGAAGCATAAGGCATTCAATCTTGGAAGACAATTGAGATACTTCTGTAATTTGATATTAATTTCAAAGGAGGGAGGCAGGGCAATGGCTATAAAATCTTTTTTAACACTGAAAAATCACTTAATTGTAATATCAGCAAACATGAACACCAGTATTTAACTGATGTAATTGCCACATCTGTTGATTCATTTGGGGATACAGCATGACAATCTCATCACTTTTTAAGAATTCATTGTGGTGTTTTCACTTTAATAATAGGGGCCGTAAATACACTTGTCAATGCTGTAATTATGTTGACTTTTGGCATGATTGCATTTCGGAACTAAGGAATAAGTGGTAACTGAAAAATACGGTTGCTGTTTATCGTATCTGAAATCTTACTTGTTTCAATAGAAATAATTGTCATTTTTAAAATGACACCTGTCTCTAAAATCATTTCTAGCTTCTGCACTTGAAACAGTGGATTGTAAGAAGCAGACAAAATAGTCCAAGAGTTCTAACTCAGATCCATTGATTCTGTTGTGGATAATGAAGTGGGATCCTTTTGAATGCTTTCAAAGAGGGAAGACATTTCTGGGTTGGCTCGGATTTGGGAAGAAAATTCGGCCATTACAGGGCTTTTATCGGCATCCGGGATGGTCAGTAGAGCAGCTACTGCCCTCATTGCTGAACGTTTCAGTTCATCTTGCTTCTCAAATTCTTGTTTTACAGAACCAGCCTTTACCTAGAAAAAAAATGATTATAATTAGAATATCTTTAAAAGATCTTTGGGCAAAATTGAAACATTACCAGTCTTAATCACATTGATACATCTGCATTCAGTGACTTTTTGTGTTGTCAAAAGGAAATCTGACTCTACCTGCTATGTATAGAACACTTAGGAGATGTTAAATAAGTCAAAAATACAATAGCCACGTTCATTAATCTCTGCATATTCTAGACCAGCTGAAATCTCTTAAGTTCCTCAAGAATAGTCCAATGTACAACACATTGTAGGAATCCAATACAGGCAAGAGTGAATGCAGAGACTCCTGGTCTATGGGTAGTGCACAAGACAAATCTACAAAGACCATTCCTAGCTATGTTATCACCTACTCTTCAGGTAGGAGCTGAGAGGTAGAAGCTTCAGGTAGGAGCTTCAGAAGGACCTGAGACCAAGCCCAGCGCTGGAGAAATGCAATCCCATCAAGAGTTGTAGATAAAAAACCATTAGATCCAAGGAGGGCAAAAACCCAGAGTCACCTGGTCTTGTCAGGTTGAGTTGCAACCCACCCCTCACAGCCACTAGATCCAGGTAAAAGCCTCAAGCGCATCGTTCGTATGGCTAGGAATGAATATGTATAGTATTGCCACCATATTGATGGTTTCCCCCCCAGTACTGATAAAACTGCTAGGTGAGGTCATTTTTAAATGAGAATAGAGAGATAATTAAACCTTGAGATGTCCTACATACAAGAGGTCCAAGTTTGGAGTTGTTCCTTCTATATCCAACACCTACTGGAATCAGACCTGGGGGAAGGAGAACCACTGCAAAACAACTCCCCCCCCCCCCCACATCCAAGTCCTCAAAGGTGGTCAAGAAGGATACCATGATCAATGGTATTGAAAACCTGCTGAGAGATGGAGGAGAGCAAAGAAGGGTATATCGCCTCCACTTTGAGGCCTCCGAAGGGCACCACAACCATGAAAGATACCGTCTTAGTACTTCAACCCAGCCTGAAAACGGCTTAACAAACTTCAAAAAACCTTGAAGCCACATACCTACCACTTTCTCAACAATCCTCACTTAAAAGGGATGCGAGGCAAAATTGTCCCAAAACTGTTGAATCCAAGTATGGCTTCTTGAGGAGGGATGGACCAACTGCTTCAAAACACATGGACCAACCCTGCTCTCCAAGAAGTGTTCCCTACCATTTGAACCAGATTACATGCCACAAACCATTGCTCCTCCTGACTAACCAGGGGAGCCATTACTTGAAAACACAGAAACAAAAACAGTTTTTGAGGACTCTTGTCCCCTTCCTCAGTGCCAATCAGGGGAAACTCATCCCAGATAATCAGCTAAGATTACTTCAGTCACTTCCACTTTCACAACTGTAACTGGCAGCAGAATTTCCACTGGTAAGCAAGGCAGTTGTTAAGTACATCGTGCCTGATTTTGTGACTTTTTTTTTGCCGCGGCTGTTAAGCAAATCACTGCAGTTGTTAAATGAACCATGCGGTCTGTCATTAAGTGAATTGGGCTTCCCCCATTAAATTTGCTAGTCAGAAGCCGACGGAGAGGGTCACAAATGGCAATCACATGACCACAAGATGCTGCGCTGGTTGTAAATGCGAGGACTAGTTGTAAGGCACTTTTTTCAGTGCGGTAACTTTGGAACGGTCATTAAATGAATGGTTGTAAATCGAGGACTGCAATTGTTACTCTAATCCCTAATCTCTTGTCTCTTAGGACATGAACAATTAGGTACCTCAGGAAAGAAAAAGAAGTAGGACTATCAAGATATAAATACATTCAAGCTTCCCAGGACATTACCTTAGTTGAACATGTTGCACGCAGTGGTTCAACAAGCCGCTCTAATCGTTGCAGGACTGCATTAGGGCAGAGTGTTGAGAGACGAGCCAACATAATGAAAGTCAGCATCTTCATAATGAAGAAAGGAAAAAGCTTACATTAGCATCATTTTTTTTTTCAAGAATGTATTTCAGTAATAATTTCCACCAACTCATGGTCACTTTCATCACAAAAACTTTTGGCTTTAAAACAGGCCCTTTACAATAGGGGTCCCCAACCCCCGGTCTCTGGACCAGCACTGGGCCACGGCACGGCCACAGCCACACAAAGCCCCATCCGTGGGGTGCGGGCAGCACGCAAAACCACATCCCTTGCAGTCTGCAGAAAAACCTCTCTTCCTAGAACATGTCTTTGGTGCCCAAAAGGTTGGGGGCTACTGCTTTACAACACTGCAACAAAGCTTCCCTCCTACTTAAAAGAGTTGCTTTTCCTTCTAGGTCAGGGGTCTCCAACCTTGCTGGTTGAGGAACTCTGGGAGTTGAAGTCCACAAGTCTTAAAGTGGCCAAGGTTGGAGACCCCTGTTCTAGGTTACAAGGCAAAAGAAAATAACATGGAAGTGGGTTATTTAGCTCTTATAGGATCTCCCAGTTTGGGCATTGTCTTCGTAGAAGAAAAGTCTGGATTCACTGCATGGAGGTAACTAACTCACCCAAAACAGCCCTACAATTCAATGAAATAATGAAATTAGAAGCTTCAAAATTAATGGGGGAAAAACGTTACCCTGATATCATAATGATCTTTCAAGCCATCTTCCACGTGATTTAAGTATTCATAGATGTCCAGCCGATCCAGGCAGCTTTCCAAAAGTGTGTACATGCATTCAAAGGCCGCTTTCCTCACATCGAGCCCATCATCTACTGTATGTTTGAATGGCCCCATTTCTACCTGAAAGGGGAAATTCAAAGTAGCTGGAAGTTCTAAAAAAAAGGAAAACTTTCACATGCCAACTTGACCTGGCCCAGAGTGAAGCCACATAATTGCTTAGTTCGTTTCCAGTTGAAGTTCAGCTGAATGCATTCCATTTTACAGCTTTAAATTACAGGTTCAGCAATCATTTCCATACACTTGTGGGATTAGTTTACTTTCAAGTCTCATGAGAATATTGGCTTAATTATATTCACACACATCTATATCTATGCCGCTTATCATTCCCCATTTGATCTGGTCATGCAGCACTATACCTGGCCATCATTCAGAACAACAACGGTAAGTTAGGACTACTAGGGGAACCACCCAATTCAGGGATCAAACTATGGCCCCTTTATGACCTGTGTATGTCAACTCCCAGAATTCCTGAGCCAGCATGGGAGTTGATGTTCACAGGTCGTAAAGGGGCCGTAGCTGCCCACACCTGACCCAACATCAGTACGGGATAATGCTGAAACGGAATATGGTCCATACCTCTCGGATGAGCTCCCTTCTAATTTTGGTTTCATTGTATAGGTGGGGTAGGACTGTACTGAGCTGATCTCGGATTAGGGAAGGTTTGTTGTGAGCAGCAGAATTAAACATAGCTAAAGCAACACGACGAACATTCAAGTCAGGATCCTGAAGGGTTTTCAAGAAGTCACCTGCACGATAATAGCATAATAAGAGCTTAAAAGGCAGCAACACTAGCTTTAAATACATTCTGGGACGCACATAATATTCAAAAAGCAGAATGAATATAAAAAATTCGAATTTTCAAACCAGGCAGGGGAGATCAAACGGACAGCCTATTATGTCATTTATTCCCCAGTATCTGCATCAATATTCAAGTTTCGTTAACATCTAGACTCAGTCATAGAATCAGGTAAAGATAGCAATGTAGAAACAATTCAGATGATCTAAGCATATTTAACAAGACTATTCTCTTTTTTAGATAACAAGTGTGTATTCAGTTCATTGTGGAAATGGCATGTCAATATGCTTAATGAGAATGGAATCAATTAAAGATCTGCTTGGATTTTATTTCTTGATTTAAAAAAAAGTAACATTGTCCATTATATATTTCCTATTTTAACACCTGTTTCTTTGGATTCAACTTCCACTTGTTCGCTCCCCACCTAATTCATTTTGACATCAATGAGAGCAAAGCCAAGCACTTTCAGGTAAAGTTAAAGATCACGTTCTTACAGCAATTAATTTTTTGGGTCATTTCTCTTTTCCATTAATTCCACTCTGTATTCTTTTTTTAATTTAACAAGGCCCACTATACTGACTTCCAAAGAAAGCCTCTTCTCAAAACTCAAAATTACCTATGCATCCTTTAAGAAGGGGATCAATGGGTTGTGGGTGATCCGAGATGGTGAATTTTATTGCAGTCACCACTGTACTCCGAGCGTAGGGGGAGCCTACAATGAGAAGTGGGGGGGAAATTATTTATTTTGAAAAGAACACAGATCATTTCTACCACCCTTTCTCCCCTTAAGATCACTTTTCTTCATCGTTTCCAGAACACAGATGATAATGAAGAAGCACAAACAATCCCCAGCATGCACTGTGTGGAAACTATTCTGAGCTCTCTTTTTATAGTGCTCATCCTTTTATTTATTTATTATTTATTTATTTATCATACTTGTATGCCGCCCAATCCCAGAGGACTCTGGGAAGGAGCACAGCGGCTCACATGTTTAGGACGCTAGGCTGGAAGTTAGAAAGCCCGTGTTTGAGACCCGAGTGCTGCCCCCTGTGACAGGGTGAGCTCCCATCATTCACTCCAGCTCCTTGATGGAGACATGAAAGGAGCCTCCACAGGCATCCCCTGGGCAACGATGATGTCACTGGCTAATCCTTTCAACCAGGAAGTGCCTTAAAACAGTGCCTACAACATTAAAGGGACTGGATCTTCTTGAAAGGAGCATGAGGGGAATACAAACACTCCCAAAAACAGCTTGTTAAGAATGGACATCTGAAGGTAAACATGCACTACAAGATTCCACAGGTCTACAGCAGTGATTCAAAGGGAAGAGTACAACTCTCTCCTCAGCCTTTCCATCCTTCCGAGGTAGGTAAAAATGAGTACCCAGATTGTTGGGGGCAATATGCTGACATTGTAAAC
>JANHJO010003524.1:35531-67571 GCA_032468235.1 Pseudoxyrhopus heterurus | reverse complement strand
ACAGCAGGCATCAATTTAGCCCCGAAAATTAGTTGACTCGAGTATAAGCTGAGGGTGGTTTTTTCAGCCCTTTTTGAAGGTTGAAAAACTCGGCTTATACTCGAGTATATATGGTATTTGTGTTTCAATCAAAATGTGGAAGTTGTGGTGGCATAGCAAATCCACCACAGTGGATTCTTCTATTCCTTTACAAAACAGCACTGGAAGGAACATCTGGCGTATCAAAAATATGATTTAATTTCTCTGACATGAAAGCCCATATAAATCTTCTTAATCCTTACAGGCCCTCGCTTAGAGATAGGTCATTCTTCCAGCAGATACAGGTCCATCACCCATGGAAACCATGGCACCTACAGATAAAACTGCGCTTTTCTGTAACTAATCAAGCACAGATAGTTGGAGCAGATAGCCCTGATTTCTGTTGCAAACAACAGGTGACCAAAAAAAAAAATAGATTTCCTTCTAAAAGTTAGAACAAAAGAACACGGGAGCCAAGTCAGCTGCATACAACACTTGAGTAAAAGGTACAAACCTTCTTACAAAAGACTCAAAGGCTTGGAAACAGTATTCCCTCAGCTCATCATCCTCTACATTGCAGTACTGAATTATCAATGGGATCATCTTCTCTAGGTAGTCCCCTAAAAGACAGAGACAGAGTAAGCGATCCACAAAATACTTGCCCAGATCCACTGAACAATTGAGGCCCATTGAGAACATCGCCTTTTGAAGCGAAGGTGGACATGGGCTCGTCTACCTCACAGGAAAGGTATCACAAGGAGCATCAGAAAATAAAAGAATGTCTGTTCAGGCTCCGTTTTGTTAAAGAGCCGTCCTTCTCACTTAAGAGCTGCTTGATGAACTCAATATATTTGTGCTTCAATCAAAATGTGGAAGTTGTGGTGGCATAGCAAATCCACCACAGTGTTCTTCTATTGCTTTACAAAACAGCACTGGAAGGAGCATCTGGCATTTCAAAAAAATACGATTTAATTTCTCTGACATAAAAGCCCATATCGATATCCAAGAGGGCAGTCTGAATTTGTATTTTTGACAGCAAAAGCACAAGACCCAAGGCACCCAAGAAAATAGTGTCAATAGCAGAGAAAGAAAACTACTTTTAGTCCCCCTTGTGAAATCACCCATTAACGTTCTTAAACCCTACCATTTTCCAAATGAATATTTCCCCTATCACCCCTGGTTGGGTTGAAAGCCATGAACCATCTGGGTGGATCTATTCTGGAGATGCCTTTGATAGGGAATACCTTCTTTGCTTCTATTCTTAGCTTGTAGCCTATTAGAATAAGCATGTATATTAATTATGTAGGAGGACCATCTATGGAGAATTATTTAGGCCACAATTCCAAACTAAGCTTGCCCTCTAAGAAACTCCAAACATTTTCTACAACAGTAGATATTTAGAGCAAAATAGGCACTAAGGAAAGAATAAGGTGAACATCTCACTAAAAATGCAAGGCAGGACTGGAAGGAGTTTCTTGGGATAAGCAAGGGGCATCAAACAACAGTGGTGGTAACAGCCATCGCAGGTCAGAAACAAGATAAAAATCCAAATCAAAAGACTTGCCTATGCGGTGTCCGGCCTGCTTGCTGATACCAGCAATACATTGGATATATGTTCTTGTAGTAGAAGTGGAATTATTCCTCTTCAGCTCTGACAAGAGATGTTCCATAAGCTCTGCAAAGATGTTCCCATTGCATGTCAAGACCAGGTGACCTAGGGCAATGATGGCTCTCTTCCGAACGGCCAACCTGGGACTGATGAGCTGAGGAAGGAGGCAGTTCAGGATGGAAGAATGGAAGGAGTACAGAGTTCCCCCTAGTCTGAAACCATAGACAAAACTCACATCAACCAAACGTTCTCCAAACAGAGATGGACCTAACTGTTAATTTCCTGAAGACAGCCATTTCAATACATTTTTCCACTCTTCTTCAATGATTCATGTTTTAGATTAGATGTAACTGTAAACCACCCAGAGTTACCCTATGGTAAGATGCGCAGCCAATAAATTTTATAAATAAATGATGAAAACATATTCTGTTGTTTGCAAGAATAAGCCTTGCAAACCATGAGGGGTGTATATGAGAGAGAGGATGCTGCAAGAAATAATATATTTGTACAGCAAATTATAATCCGAATTAATAAGAGCAACAGTTTATACTAATGCTGTTTTCCCAACAGTCCCTTTAATAATAATAATAATAATAATAATAATAATAATAGCATTAGATTTATATATACCGCTTATCAGTGCTTTTTTCAGCTCTCTCTAAGCGGTTTACAGAAAGGGTTCAGGAGAGTATTAAAAACACATTACTTAGTGCATATGAACTCCGTCATCTGATATATCCAACCAAAAGGCAACAATGAGAACCCAGTTCATTTTGTAATGCAAAAAGAGAAGTCTGAAGTATTAGCACCTTTAAAATGTGTGGACTTCAATTCTCAGAATTGTTGGCTGGAGAATTCTGGTTTTAAAATGCCACCAGGGAAGAACATTTTAAAGCTTTTTGAAACAACATTGTTGAAAAATATTTTTTTTAAAATGTACCTGCTCAAAATGTCTGACAAAATGTCAAGGGCCTCAAGTTGTACCGACACATCTTCTTGCTTTCCAATAGCTCCAGTCAGCTGAGCTGTGATTTTTTTGCAAACATTGGCTGTCATGGTAGAGCCTGGGAAGGTGGGAATTCGAAGAGAAAAAGAGTGATGGTTTCAACAACGTTTAAGAACTGTGGAAGTTCAGTTTTAAAGTATTAAAGGGGTCAGATTGAAGAAGGCAGCATAACATGCAATTATTACAATTTTATTCTTTAAAATTACAGAGAAACATTTGCCAGATGTTTTGTACAAGATTTCAGTGATCCAAACATTAGTGTGTTAGTGTGTATTGCATAGATTTTACTCCAAGGCCACTAAGTTTTAGGGCTGATGGGCCTATTTAGCGTTTGGAATACATTCTGTCAGTTTTCTCACAAAAGATCTGCTTATATCCCAGTGGTATCTGTTTTGAGGATTTTTACTCACAATCACAGATACCACTGGGACATGACAAAATGTAGATGGACCAAATGTTTATCAAGCAAAAAGCTAAGTCAGCATGAAGTCCATTTGTGGAAGAACTACCTAAAAATGACTATGGAAAAGGGGGCATTGAAACAAACATCTTTGCTTGTTTACTTATAAAATAGTCTGTTTTCCAGAATCCTCCCATCACTACTGTAGTAAAACAACTTCTTTGTCTATGATGAGAAAGGAAAGCTCTTCTGTCAGGAATGCACTGAATGTAGCATTCTTTCAATCACAATGGCAAACAACAGATTATTTGTATTGTCAAGACCACGGCTTGCATGTATATATTGACAGGGCATTGCTCTGATGAAAGGGACTTCAACCAGACAGTGAGTATCTCATTAAATCTACATTTGCATCTGCCTAGATAAATCACCAGAGCATCATTGGCATCTTTTATAAATAATTTCACCTTGGCATTTTCTTCAGACCAGGGTATTAATTTGCAAACTGCGAATTTTATTTCATTTATGCTTCCTCTCTTACGTTTCTAATGATATTCACTGTCATTCTCAGCATGAAACTCCTTTTTTAAAAAAGAAAAAGAAAAAAGAACACCCTCTACACTCCAGATATGCATGTTTTTCTCTTTAATAATCACAGCATTTGGAAAATAAATCCCACAAAACAAACTCCACCCAGCATAGCTTCCCAATCACATTTGGAGGCTGGCAGGCTGATTCATTCGATCTTATACACTACAGACTGACTGCAAAGGAAGAACCAGCCTCATTGTTCGAACAGAGAGTCAAGGCTTTTACCTGTAGATGGGGGAGGCAGTTCAGAAATGACAGTCTTTAACCCAATGCTAGAAATATCCCGAAGCTGTTCCTTATCTGACAGCATGTTTGTACACAGTGTATCAACAATCGTTTCCACCTGATATTCTTTCACTTTGCTCACCAAAGGACCCAAACTGGGGAGAAAGAAAGAAATCCCATATTAAAAAAAGAGCTTCCTCAGAGAAGATAGGAGTTGTAATGCAATTCAAACCAACCTGCCTCTTCCTGTCTTATCCAGATGTCTCTCAGCCAACAGATACCTTTCACAATACAAGTAATGATCAAGGGACAGGAATTATCCTTTGCTATGGAAGCCTACACCCTTGGAAAGGTTTTAACAACAAACTGGTCTATTGAAAATATATCCTTCTCTCTTGGCACTTTAAGTGGGTCTCTGCTGCCTTTTAAGTCAAGATGAAAGATGCCCTGCAACAACAGCTTATATCAACACTTTATTAAGGACCTTTCCCCATTATTTAGTTTTAAGGATTAAGCACTGATCTATAAGTAAGCAGAAAATTGTAGCAGCATAACACTCATTGTTCAATGTCTAGTCAATTTCTGCATCTAGCACTGAGTTTTGCTTTGCATCTAAATGGTTTTTCCAAAATAATTGTTCCTCACAAAGCTTAGATTCTAAACGCTTGATCATCTCTATAGTTCTCCTCTGGACTTATTCCAAGTAAATTATTATTTAAACTGTATTACAGCCACCCCACTGCAGTAAACTCTGGATGGCTTACAAATACAAAAACAATAAAAATGTAAACCACCACAGATAGCTTAGACTAAAACGATTACAACAATAATAAATTAGACCAGAGGCCCCACAAATACATTCACCGCAGGCCTGGACTCAAAACCTGATCAGAAATCCTTTCAGAGAAAGGGTGTTGTATGTCAGAGGGAGGATTGTTTCAGAAAGTAGGGGGCCATGGTAGAGATTTGTCACTATCTTACCATTTGACAGCCAGGTTTTGCACTTCTCCATTTTTATCCTCAAGCAATTTTAGGAGCATTTTCACAACCTTTTTCTCACTGTCTTCATCTAGCTTTATGGAATCTTTCTGCAGTTCCATCATCAAATCATTGGTAGCCATAAATCTGGAAGAAAGAGTATCAGTGATAGGTTGGTCAGTGGGGAGTCATAAATCCATGTTCCATGATAGAAAGAAAGATCAACATCTATCGATCCAAAAGGTAAGCAAAACGAATTCTTCACTAGGAATAATGAATTTATGAAATGTGGAACAAGAACTTTCTTAATTAAAAGTAATACAATACAGAAATATTAAAATATCCGAAGAGAATCACTCAATTTTTTCTTGCTCCAGGAACGTCTTGCTTTTGAAAGGCCCTGCAAATCATCTGATTTGAAAATGAAGAATATACTTCACTTCCAGCAATGTTTTGCCAGGAAACTTGTTAGCTCTGATCCAAAGAAGTGCTTCATGCATTATAGAGCTGGGGATAAGGAAAGTTTTCACCATGCTAAGCAGGTAAGGCCCACATTCCCCCAAACCTGTCTTTATGCTTAGATTTCCATAACCATCTTTGGCATGCCATATTTTTGTCTTAACCACTTACGACAGCAAACATCAACAGAGCAACTGACATTCTCAGGTTGTGGCATCCAAGCCCAGAACATTTTTATTATTCTGTTTCTAAGGGCTATCTTCTGAGCGTAACATCAAAGCAAAAACTTGCTTAAATACATTCTCAGAATTTAAAATTGACATGCTTCTAAATAATCCTTTTCCAGCTTGCTGCCCTTACAGATAAATTGGATCCAAATTCCCAGACTTTTCCAGCCTGCTCGGTTATTAAATATATTAACTGGGCACAAGAGAAACTACAGTTCAACAATTCTGGAAGGGTGGAGATGATTACGCAAGACTTAGCCCTACTGAATCCAAAATATTATTTTCCTACAAACACATGTCAAACACAACTGCAGTAGCTGCAGATTTCAACATTCCACAACTGCTACCCTAAAATTGTTAGTATAATTGTTGTGCACCTAAAAGGCAACTTTGAATGTAGCTCTATCTTGTCTTGGATCTCACTAGGATAAAGTTGGGGCAAAGCTACCTATTAATACTTGGAGATCATGAACATGTCAGAGATCAGCCTTGAGCACTGGGACAAGATTCTCTACTTGTATGAAATGGGGAACAGTCCTTCAGATTCCAGTAAGATTTTGCACTGCAAAAAAAGGAATTAAGATATATAGCAGCAGGGATAAGGACACCCAACTTTTATAACTGTATCATTGCCTGCTACATTTCCTGAGTTTAACATATCCCTAAGCCATAATGTGATTTCCTTCATGTTAACTCAGTGATACATGAAATCAACCATTATTATTTGTAAAACATGATTTATAGCTTAATATAAATTATATGTGTGAATGAGGTAACTATGACTTGTACACTAATCTATGGTTAAAAAGATAGCATTAGCTATGAAGACAGACACTAATTAAGGACTTATAATGAAGTAGATCATGCCCAGCCTAGTAATCATAACATACATCTGGCTGTTTATTTCTAATATTTGGTTTGTGCCACTATGATTCATGCTGATCCCTATATAATACCAGACTCTTTGCTTTCAGTTTAGTGTGGTCTATAATCATATCTTAATCAAGGTTTACTTTATCTTACCTTTATGGGTTCATCAATAAAATATGGTTACTGTAAGCTACTTATTACTTAGGGGTTTTTTCTATTTGCCTTCTCTTATAGCATATAATTAAAACAATATTCAGAAAATATTTGGTAATCACTAAGCATCTGACTAGGGACAAGATTTTATAAAGACTAATCTATAAAATAAGAACATGATTTTAAAAATGTGAAACATTTAAAAAATATAGATACTTCCGAGTTTTTGTCACAGACAATATGCAGTATATTAGATCATGATAGATAATAACTTACTTCAATTGCATTTGCTGCCTATTCAAAGCAATTATTTCTGGTTTGGAATACAAGAAAAGTTCTGAGTTCAACAAACATAAGAAATATGGCACACATCTTTTAAGTAAATCAGTAATATCTGCCTGATCTCATAACCTTTTGATTCCAGTGAGCTTTATATTCTCTGATAAGAATTTTACTGTTTTTCTGCTTCTGGATTTTGTGATAGAGATGGGAAAAAATGAAACTTTGACTTTGTTTTTTGCTGGTTAGATACGGTTTGTTGTTACAGAAATGGCTAATATATATTAGCATGTAAAAGTAAAAAAGTTCAGGCTGTAATGTTATTATCCTATTCTACTGCGCTAAAAAGAGTTGGAAATCAGTGTTTTTCTTGTTTCTCCTTTATCCTACACTTTTTCCCCTTCCCCTTTTCCCACTATTTTGATTTTCTTTTGTTTTATATCCTGATAAACTTAATTAAAAAGTTTGCAAAAAAAGAAAGAAAAAGAATTTGACTATTTTTCCAATGACATATCCATATTTCAAATAAGAGACAACCTTCCTCCCCTCCAATTGTGCCTATCAAGTCAATGATCTTGTTACACTTCAGTCTATAAGCAGAGTAAAGTAAACTAAATATATTTAAGCCAGCATAAGTCTATTTATGCTGTGAAATCAAAAAGGAATTTCTTTTAACATCTTGAAACAATGAACTATCAGTTTCTGTACTATGATATAATTCAACCTTCTTCACTTGCTGCTGTCCAGATGTGTTAGGACTGCATTTCCCAGGATTCCCAGCTGCCAATTCTAGGATTTACACTCCCCTGCCCCCAACATCTGGAAGATAGTAGCTTGAGGAACATTCAATTGTTCTGAGTTATCCCCTTTAATATATTTGATAGCACTACTTCACCTTCTTTGCTTTTATCACTGTTTCTTTCAAAACCTTCCAAATGTGCAATATATGCCAGTACATCTAATATATAGCATACTGTTACTTATTTAGGAATAAATATTTCCAATTAAATGAAGCATCTTTTAAAATGGATTAAACTCCAACAGAAATTCTTTCAGCAGCTATACTGTATGACTATGAGAATGATGGTTGTAACTAGGGTGTATAACATCATGTATATTCAAAAAGGACTTGATATAACCAGTATACTGACGTTGCAAAAATGTTGGAAATGTGATATATATTAAAGGAAAATGCACAATAAAAACATTTTTTTTAAAGAAAATCTTTCAGCAATGCAGCAAAACAGTGCCTGGTGACCAATACTCTCTCTAGCTTTCCAGTTTATTAGCCAAGATTACTTTTATTTTCCTTTAATCCAACTAGTGAAGTTAACTAGCCAGTAAGAGCTGATAAAAGGTTACCATAATATTAGCTGCATGAGAAATTGGAGAACGTAATCTTTCCCTTTCTCCCTATGAGGAAACCTGCAGTAAATTTCCTATCTGCCTTATCTATAAACACAGCCTACAGCATTGCCCTGCCTCCTGTACGCTATCAATCCTAGCTAAGCATAAGTATCTTTTTCATGATAAAGGTTTCCTTTTTTAGCTGCCGTTATTAAAAATATCATCCCTTCCTCCACAACTGCCTCCCTCCCACTTCCTTTGCAAATACAGACACATGTGGGCAATTCACCAAACAGTTCACAAAAGCAACACACACCTCCAAACAGGGCACTGCAGTTCTCTCGTGCGCACACATACACACCGCCCGCGCCCCCTCCTCCAAGAAACCCTAAATCCTACCTGAAATCTTTATCAGTGGATGTCATCTTCTCCAGGAGGTTGGAGATATGATAGGATATGTTGGTCATCTTGAACAGCTGGTCCTGGAAGGCGATCTCTTCAACACGGCTTGCTTTAATATAGAGATTTCAAGCAAGACTTCAAGTTTGTCGCTTTCCTAATCAGGGAGCCCTGCCGGCGTGAAATCTGCATGGAGAATATGGCGACAGAAGGGGCACAGTGAGATTGGGGTAGTGTTTTTCCTCTCTCTCCCGCCCCCCACCCCTTGGTTAGAAGTCACTGGAAAAGCTAAGCCCCTGGACTGTTATCATAGGATATATATAGCCTGTAGTTGGAGCTGTAGCTGAGCTAATGGCACCCCCTCCCGGTAGACATCTGCAGCCTCTCAAGTTCTCCGGGAGATAAAAGTGGAGGAAAGGCAGCAGCTGCTGCTTCTCTTCTCACCCCATCTCAGTGGCTATTTGGCCAGTGCTGCAGCAGAACTGCAGGTGTTTGCTGACACACTGCAATCAAATGGCAAATCATCCTTAAGAGAGAGAGAGGGAGAGGGAGAGGGAGAGGGAGGGAGAAGGGGGCAGGCAATGAATCACCTCTATCTGTCTAGGGACAGCAGACATTGACACACAACGCATAAGAAGGTCAATTAGTTTGCCTTAAGTAGGAAGTTCTCTACATTCATCAATCTACCCACCCTTCCAATATAAGAGCAGCTGTTCCTACTTTGCCAAGTACTTTTAAAATTCTGAATAATGGCATACAAATTAATTTGAGGTCTATGCAGCACCATAAATCTAAAATAGATAGTGGATAAGCATGCATTCGTTTTGGGGAAAAATGGCTCATTACAAAAGTTATCACTTCTCGCTGCCAGGAACTTGAATTGATACCCTAACTTTGTTCTGGCTACCAGTTATTAACTACAATTAGGTCAGTTTGCTTTTATTCGTAACTTTACAGTATTTCCAATTAAGGTTAAAAGAATTCCCATTGCTGCATAATTGTGTGACATTTGCTCCTGGTTAATTGAACTACTTGCACAATATATTGAACCATCCAGGCTGGATTCATGAAACCTACTAGATTGAAATGTGGTTTATGCTTCTATGTGTCATGTGAACATAAGCAATGAATCTAGGGCAGACAGAGAACTACAGGTCAAGTCAATGCATATCTACTGAAAATGTTAATTTGCTTGAGTTATGTTTAAAATTACTGTTAGATAATGTCAAAAAATTGCAACCAATTTGACTTTTTTTTTTAAGCAAAGATGCACCCAGCTCTCTGACATGAATTTTAGATACATCTAGATTTTTCTTTACTGGTGTCAAGTACTCTATATAATTCCTGTACAAGAATGTAGTTTTCTAGCACTTTCAGAATGTTTTGTTCCAGTGCAATTTACAGTTACCAAATAGGAAATGTTTAATGATTGAAAAAAACCAATACATTGAATGCAACGAGCATCAAGTAACACTTATGGATTACTTATCTATAACTTGATTCTTCCACATGAAAGAGTTAATCATTTTTTTAAAAGGGATTTACAATTTCAGGTTTCAATACTCATTCCACCAAGCTGTAGAAAATAAAATAAAAGCAACACTACCATGGATATGAGAATTGGATCTATAATGATTGTATTCTCCACTCCATGCATGTTTTTGCAGTACAACTCAAATGATTTCTCATTGTCCCATTTCCAAATTCTTATCTAAAAGTTGACAGCACTGAAGCAAACTGGTAGTCAATGTTGATACCTATCAATATTATAACATACTCTAACCACAACACATTTTACTACAAATGCATAATAATTTTTAATATTGGGAGTAGAAAGCATTTTACTCACAGTGAAAACAAGACTTAGCCTGCTCAGCCTTTCAACAGCCCTGTGAAACTCTTTAATTTTTCCATACTAGTATGCAAAAGTGCATCTTTATCCACCTTGTGACTTCCAAATGTGCAATCTCACCATTCCCAGCCAGTGGAGCAATTGCTGATCCAATATCAAGGCATCACATTCGGGGAACTCTGATGTCGAGGGCAGGAAAACAAATCTGATTTGTTTTCTGACTGGGATTACACACTCCACCAAGTCCTAGTTTGCTGAATATTTGTTCACATCACGCATAAACCGCGATTTACACCCGCTCAGCTCAACCCGAACTAGCTATAATTTAACCCCGTTGGAAAAAAATAATTAGTCTGCCCCCATCCCCAAAGCAGCGAGGGATAAAGGCGGCAAAGGTTACAAAAGGGAGGCTGTGGGAGAAGTCCCGAAACACGCAGCGCCTTTCGCCTGGCAGAAGGAAGGTAAAGAAGGCGGCCTCGGCAGCAGGAGGAGGAACTTTCGTGCGGATCTCAGGAAGAAGGCTTTTTTTCCCCAGCCGGAAGGTTTTGCTTGTTGTACGCACAGCCGGGCTACGGCTTGCCACGTCTGAGAGCGGCCGGCCGGGCAATCGTATCGCCGTCCGGTAGAGACTCCTCTCTAGTCGTCGCCACCATGGTGAGATTGAGTGGGGAGTGGGGGGGAGGACCGGGATTGGCGCCCAAGCTTAGGCTCCCTTCGCTTAGGGTAGTCAGGTTGGCGGCCCGGCGTGTTCCCCTCCGGTGTCTTGGGAGTACGAGGAGTGCGGGGGTAGCGGGTGGTCATTTTGCCAGTTCCCGAAAGGCTGAGCTGGTCGCCGAGCTTTTCCCGGCGACGGTCGAGCGAGGCGAGAGTCAAGGATCGAGGCCCATTGCCCGATTCCAGCTCTTCTCCGATCCCGGCCACGTCTAAGACTTTTTCCCAAGCCATTCGTTTGGGATCCTGAAAGCTCCCGTCCTGTACTGCTGGATGCTTTGCAAGAGATGTATCTGCTCCATTCATCCAAGCGTCCGTTTTTCATTCATTTTGTTTTTAATTCTGGGCGGGGAGGGGCGGTTGTCTTGCACTGAACTGAAAACGGAAGCAGTTACTTTGTCAAAAGGCTACATCAAAGATCTACTGGTTTTAAATGTTTCTGATCCAAACCAAACATCTATGGAGATTCTCACTCGTCCAGGTTGTCCCAAAGGTGTTTTTTTCAAGAAAAGGCCAGTTGCCTTTTGAAAAAACACCTTTGAGACTGATTCAGGCCAGTTACTAGGATTTGGTGAAGGACCTAATTTGATATTGTGGGGGAACAGTTGGGAAGCTGGGTAGCAGCCAGGAAAAAGGCAAGCATTTTTTTTTTCATCAGGGCATATTTATGCTGAAGGTGTATGGGTAGTCCTTGACTTATTGCTACAGTTGGGCTCAAAATTTCCATTGCTAAATCGTTAAGCCAGTGATGCCCCATTTTGCAAACTTTTTGCCAGATTTGTTAAACAAATCACTGCAGTTGTTAAATATATCATGAGGTTGTTAAGCGAATCTGGTTTCTCCCATTGCATTTGCTTGTTGGAAACCGGCTGGGAAGGTTACAAATGAAGCTCACATAACCCTGGGACAGTGCAATTGTCATAAATATATGCCAGTTGGCAAGAGTGTGAATTTTGATCATGTGACCATGAAGATGCTACAACGGTCAGAAATGTGAAAACTGGTCAAAAGTCACTTTTTGCAGTGCTGTTGTAACTTTGAATGGTTACTAAATTAGTGGTTGTAAGTTGAGTGCTATCTGTACTAGCTTTCTGGACAGTTAACCATATTGACCTTGCTGGAGAGCAGGACGGATTGTAGTACTAGATGATGTGCTTAAGCAGTCCATAAAACTATTGAAATTAGACTTACCTGTTCACAAATACCTTTGTCCTGGGTATAAGATATTTTTACATCCTGAGATAGGCATAGTTTATGGGCAGGGTAGTCAGTATGAGAATGAGAATCAAGTTTTCAAATTTAGATGTTCCGACACCACTTTTTTTCCTGTCCTGTCAGCTAAAGCAGGCCCAAAGATTAACTTCTTGTGTTACCTTATACTAGCATCAGTTTCAATATGTCATGGAAGTTCTAAAGATTAAGGACAAAGAAGTCAAAATGGATGTGGGATGCTATAAAATTATCTGAAGATGAATCGTGTTAATGTAGATAAACTACTGTAAACATTATGGCCAAGTCCTACATATTTTAATTCTTGACTATAAATATAAGGTCAGGATCTATTAGTGTCATTACAGCTTCTTTGTATTTTCCTATTAGGTGTCTGTAATTAATACAGTGGACACTTCCCATGAGGATATGATAGTAAGTATTTTGTCTCTTTCTTTTTACAATACATTTCTATCCCAAAATAAATACATCAAGATTCATTTTAGTAAGACAATGCAAGGAATGAATATTTTTCTGATGTACTATAGAAAACTTCGAAGGAACACCTATATGCTAAAGCACTTTTTACATGGAAGGGAAAAGAAAATTATGATAAGGCTAAAAATTCTCCCCTTTCCTTGAAGAGGTAGAATGGGATAAAGTAGTTGAATCCAAAAAAATATGGCATTAGAATTATGAACATGCTCAAAGTAAGGTAGCTGTTCATTTTTAATATATTTACATGTTAATATACCATATTATAGCATATACTGTATACTATATAGAGATGTAGGGGTGAGTGGAGCAAGAGACACATTATATGTTATATTTTCTGAGTGTAACATTGAGTAGCATTTGCTACTTTGAAATACGCATAAACATATCGTAGCACCGTAGATGCCAGTCTTAATAATATGGTGACAATCTATAGTCATAATTGAGCACATTCTGCTTGAGAGTAAATATTTGTCTCAGTCTAGACTCAACTATCTTCATGATGGTGCTTTGTTATACTATTGGTTTTTCATATTCTTATTTTTTTCAAAATTGAGGTATGCGGTCTAGTTATAAATTATGAGTTGGACGGCCTTATAAATATCTGGGAATTTGCACTGAAACAAAATGGTTTTTCAAAAATCATCCCCTGTAACATTTTTATTGGAATATTATTAGATTTTGAAAAATGTTATGGCAGTTGTGATGCTAGGCAAGTATCTAGAGCAAATAAAATGCTTTCTCAGTTAAAAATTAGTACATGGAACTGTGACAGTGTCTAGCACATTTTTCTGGTTCCCTACTTATAATTTTAGCTGCTAAAATGAAGTGTTGACTATAATTTTTTTCCTGTAAAATACTTCGTAAACCTGCATTCTACCACTCATTGATGACAAATAGCTAATATAAACTATAACTTCTGGTTGTGGTAACAACCATTGATTATGACATCTTATGTTGCATATTTTATATTTTTGTATTTGATGGGAACTTGTTTTTAATTGATTTTAAGATTTTTTTGCTGTTCCCAGTCACTTCTGAGACAAATGGCTATACAAATTACAATGAATAATAAATAAATAAACAAATATTACATTTTCAAAGATTTAAAAATCATTGTTATAGAAACAGAACTGTGAGGTTTTTAAAAGCTTATTACATTACTTCCTAGCATGATGCTCAAATGGATTACTATGGCACTCGATTGGCAACCTGCTCTTCAGACAGATCTGTGAAAATATTTGATGTCCGGAATGGAGGACAAATTCTCATAGCTGACTTAAGAGGGTGAGCTGAAGGCAAGATCATTCTTTGTTGCATGACCCATTTTTCTATTTTGGTTAGAGACAAAATTGCTGGCTTTTGGCCAGAATATTTTTTTTTGCATATCTAATATTCGACTTGACAGCTTTTGTAAGTCAACCTTTATCTAGCCTATCCTACATCCTATATACTTTATATCCTATTTCTTAGGCCTCATCTCATTTAAAAAGTGATTTACCGTAATTAAACATCATTGATTAGACTCACAAACACTAAGAAGTAAACCTTGAGTTCTGTACAATTATGCAATAATTTATTTGATTTATGTCCTGTTGTTCTTTAAAAGAACTCTCCAGATAGGATGTGCTAAACTTTAGAAGTGAATCTTCTTTAGAAATGGAAATGTTACAACTTCCTTTCTTTTTTTAAAAAAAATATATGCTGATGCCTGCTTTGAAGCCTTTGATAAGAAGGCTGATACGTGTGAATAAAGATCAGACTGGCTTTTTGTGTGATATTTCAGGATATAAATCACTTGACATGATGCATGATTTTAAAATGCTCTCCATACGTCATAACTTTTTTCCAATAGGCATGAAGGTCCTGTGTGGCAGGTTGCCTGGGCTCACCCCATGTATGGAAACATCCTGGCTTCCTGTTCCTATGATAGAAAGGTTATTATCTGGAAAGAAGAGAACGGTACATGGGAGAAGACATATGAATACACAGGACATGATTCCTCAGGTAAGGATATTCTTCTCCAAACTATTTGGGTATAGAAACAGATTCCCTTAATCTTTCGGTAGGAATTTACCTATTTTGACTATCTTCGTTTCTTGCTTTCTCATATTTTTTGGGGTCAGGCACTTCCAATTTTTAAGTGCATCCCTGTTGAAGCCAATTTTGTTGCTATCACCAGTATCTGCAGATATAACACTGTATAGTAATATCATATTGCTTGTGGGATAAAGCAGCCCAGCGATCTGCAAACTAAATACCAGTTTGGAGGCATTTGTGCTGTTGTTGCCATTATAATTTTTTAATACTTAGTAGGGGTGTGTGTGTGTGTGTGTAAAGAGGCTGTTGCCATAGCATAGTAGGCTTTCATCCCATTTAAATAGCATAGACTGAAAAGTCAAGATTTCTATCTGTTCCTCTTGTAGTCAAGTGATTCATATAATAATGTAATCTGTTTCTACATTTTCTAACAGTTAACTCTGTATGTTGGGCACCACAAGACTATGGGTTGATCCTGGCTTGTGGAAGCTCTGATGGGGCTATCTCTTTGTTGAGCTATACTGGTGATGGACAATGGGAAGTGAAAAAAATCAGCAATGCACATACAGTGAGTATAGAGTCATTCTATTAAACATTTTATGTGGCAAACGAGGTGGAAGTTTTAAAGCATGTAGAATCTTTTTATTCTTTTACTAGAATCTCAAGTTCAAACAACCTGAGTCAAAATAAACTTTATGTGGGTAAGGAAGGAAAGGCAATGTTTCTTTAATTGGATAAATATCCATGCATTATTAAACAGACAATATATTTATTGTTCAAGACATAATAATAGAAGGATTACTTTAAAATGCTTTCTTAGGAGGCATTTAGAAATGAAATAAATAGTTGTTAAAATTTGTCTTTAGTTTTGCTATATATTAGATGAAACTATATTGATTTATTTTTGCATAGATTGGTTGCAATGCTGTTAGCTGGGCACCTGCTGTTGTACCAGGAAGCCTCATAGATCAGCCTTCAAACCAAAAACCAAACTACATCAAACGATTTGCATCAGGTGGCTGTGATAATCTTATCAAAATTTGGAGGTAAGTTAGCCTTATCTACCAGTAATAGTTTCTTGTTAAAAAAAAGAGGGGAAGGGGTTTGTTTTTTTTGCTTGTCCTTGGCTACAAAGCTAACTTCTTTGCTTCTTCCACCAAATGATTAAATAGTTTAAAACCTTTCCTAGTTTGTCTTCAATAGTTATTTTACATTTTTGCTTATTTTTCTGCATTCATTTGTTGGGCTAGGGTGGTTATGATTCAGTGCCTCAATGAAGAAAAATACGAGTATAAAACAGAACTGATTTTCCTTTGATGATTCAGATACCAGTTCTGGATCTTTTTTCAAGGACACTTAACAAAAACTCCCTTGATAGTCACAAGTAGCTTCAAATTGAATTGGACTTTTTGGCTTCAGAAATAAAAGAATGAGGTGTGGTATGGTAATTGTTTTCAAATATCTGAAAGTGTGACACAGGGAGGCAGATTTCAACTGAATTTTAGAAAAACTTCCAATAGTACAAATTTTGAAATAGTAGGGTCAATTATCCAGAGTGGTGGTAAGTTTGCTTTCCCTGGATGAGTTCAAATACAGGCTTGACTGCCTTCTATTGGGGAAATTTCTGTTTGATTCCCATATTTTGCTGGAAATTAAAGTTAATTGCCTAAAGGATGTCTTGTAACTGTTAAGAATCTGTGAATTGTTATTCAAAGCAGACATAAAGTAACTACATTGCAAAGGGTGCAAAACTTACCTGTTAGGTTTTGGAGCAGAGCTGTTGAAACTCTTCTCCATTCCATGCTTTGATCAGAAAGTAAATAGGCCAATCCTATAACTGCAACACTTTTCTGTACTAATATTGCTGTTAAAATAGCCATTTCCTTTATCAGAATACTAGTTGATTGCCCGGCTTCGCCCGGGTTTGTCCATGGCAGTGGATGCCATGTCCGCCACTGCCTCAACCGTCCCCGCCCCAGCCACCTCCTTTCCGCCGGTGCTCCATGAGCGCGGCCGCCATGTGCATCAGTGCCTCAAGCATCCCCACCCAAGCCACCTATCTGCCGCTGTGCCTCCGTCGCCTGTTCTGTGTCCACAGCCTAGGATTGCTTTGCTGCAGCTTTGCGCACCCCCTTCCCCACCCCCCAAAACCCTCAACCGTGTTGCAGCCATTACCAGTGCTATGGCCAGGGCTCGTGACTGATGTGTCTGGCCCGGAGGAGAAGCTGGCGGCGTGGGGAAGCTCCTTCCTGGCTGTTCCCAGCCGGACCTGGTCTTCTCTCCGGGCCGGTATCTTGCTTCTTTGCTCCTTGTCTCCGTGTGGCAGAATGGGGAGATGGCCAGACCCAATGCCGCTGCTGCAGCTGGCTGGTGACGCGGGGAAGCTCCTTCCTGGCCGTTCCCAGCCGGGCCTGGTGTTCTCTCCAGGCCGGCATCTGGCGCCTCCGCTTCTTGTCCCTGTGTGGCAGAACTGGGAAAGGAGATGGCCAGACCCGGCAATGCTGCTGCTCCAGCTGGCTGGCAGCGTGGGGAAGCTGCTTCTGACATTTGAGCCAGTCGTCTCACGCTGCCTCCTCCAAACGGCGCCACTGTTTTTGAAATGAGGGTGTGGGCATGCACAGTAGATGCTGTGGGCATGAGCAGTACAACTTTGTTGGTGTGGGGTGTATACTTTGCCACACTTTTTGGGGGTGTTCTGGAGTGTTTAGGGGTTCATGATCCCGACAGTGACCGTCTGCCTACGGAAAGGTTCCTATCTACCAAGTTTGGGAGAGTTTGGTGCAGGGGTGTGGTTTTCTATAGAGCACATACAAACACACATCCCACCCCAGACCTCTCTTTTATATAGATATTCATCTTGGTTTTGACACTTTTTCTGAATCTTCATCTTTTCCCCTCCCAATATTTCCAGAGAAGAAGATGGCCAGTGGAAAGAAGAACAAAAATTAGAAGCTCACAGTGATTGGGTCAGAGATGTAGCCTGGGCTCCTTCCATAGGTTTGCCAACAAGTACTATTGCCAGCTGCTCCCAGGTAATTTTACTTTAATGTTTACCCAATGAAGATAAAGAGATCTGTTATGACCTTCTATTAGAAATGTGGCATATAAATTCAATAAATAAAATAAATCTAACATGTTATGAAAAAGCAGCTTATTGAGGAGAAATTTTTAACCTTAATCTTTTCTGGCATATTGGTTCTTAGCAAAGTTGTTTTTAGTCAGCCTTTAGTAAAATTTATTTTAGTAAAATAAATCCCATTCATTTATTTGAGTCATTTAGAATTCCAGTTCCCTATTTGTAATCTGAAGCAGTACATCCAGTTAAGACCTGTATCAATGTGTTTTTAACTACTAGCATTAGAAATATGATACCCTTACGGATTGACAGTTGCCAACTTGAAACACAATTTGAATCAATTCCATGATCATGGAGTTGTAGCTGTGGCTCTGGTGAAAGGATTTCCTTGTTAAAATGTCAGTGTCATTCAGCCATAGGAGATACTGAATGTACCCTTGTCCGTGTCTTGACAGCTTTTGTTTGCTTTCTAGGATGGTAGAGTGTTTATCTGGATGTGTGATGATGCCTCTGGAAACTCATGGTCACCAAAATTACTCCATAAGTTCAGTGATGTAGTCTGGCATGTTAGCTGGTCCATTACTGCAAATATTCTAGCTGTGTCTGGAGGAGATAATAAAGTAAGTATTAAAGCAGCTTGTACCTAAACCAGGGGTATCGAACTCGTGTTGTCACGTGATGTACTGGGACTTTTTTCCCCTTCACTAAACCGGGCAGGGGCGGGGCCAGCACATGATGCATTCAGCCCATGGGCCGTGAGTTTGACACCCCTGACCTAAACCCTTTAATTAGTCCCGAGTGGCCTTTTGCTATTACCTATTTCCTAGATTCATTTACTTATGAGTTCCAAAGGCTTTAGCTGAAGCAAGGGCTCAGTTACAACCTGTTTCATATTTGAAGTAAATCAACTTCTATGAAAGCTTCTGAAGAGGCTGTGAGAAAGTAGGAGCTTGTGTAAAGTATGTTCCTGGTTTATTACACTGGGATAATTAAATGTAACTTATCTTCCTTTAATAAAGGCTTTCCGTATCATTCATAAATTTCATAACTTCTGTTACATGCCTATTAGTCATCCCCTTTAGTTAAATTCTTCTTTTTCACAAGGATTTGTCAGACAGTAAATATAGGACTGTAATCTCTGTCTGCCTCAGCATTATCTAGTATACAGCTTTTTTTCTTCTCCCTCTTCCCAGTACTAAGAGACCACAAGTAAACAGATGCAGATAAATACAACTAAGTACATATATTAACAAATCCAAACCATTTTAAAACATATATTTATCAGTCTTCCTTCCTTCCTTCCTGCACTATTCTCAAAATGGATTCTACTAATTTTGGAAATCCTCCAAAGCAGAGTTTGAGAGTGCTGGGGAGTAAGGGAGAAGCTGCTGCATGATGCCTTATCTGTGTTCTGCTGGCAAGAATAGCTTGCCTTGACCAAATAGCTAATTAAATTTAAAACAAACCCATGAAGGCTGATTGATAGCTATCAAATCTAGGACCCTTAAGGAAGAATTTTTTTTCAAAGCAAGATTCATATTGTTTGTAGACTGAGTTCTAAAATAAACATGTCTTTTCTAGGTAACTCTATGGAAAGAATCAGTAGATGGACAGTGGGCATGCATTAGTGATGTCAATAAAGGCCAAGGAGCAGTATCTGCCATTACAGAAGGACAACAGAATGAACAGTGATGTCTATGATGAAGATTTCCAGTTTAAAGAAACAGTTTTTTTCTACTTTTCTTAGTAATCCAGGTTTATTGAATATGGGCCATATAAAATTTAATTTGTTATATTCTCTTGATAAAAAAAATAAACTGTGGAATGCCTTCACCAATCTGGTATTTAAATAACTTCCCTAATTCCTTGCAGCACTGTCTAGGAATTAGGGGGAGGATGAACTAACATATTTAGAAGGTACAAGGTTAGGGAAAGCTCCTGTAACAATTTGCCTTGACACTTTCAAAATTCAAGACAAGATCTACATGAAAAAATACTGTTCCTTTTAGTGTGATTTTTTTTAATAAAAAAAATATCAGTAGATTTTCATTTTGCTTGAAAATTTTGGCATCCTTTCAGCTAGTATTTTCTCTGTTAAAAGAGTCTTAAAAGTTCCTCAGAGTAGATGTTTTAGTAATTACAGTTTTTAAAAACTTAATATTTTCTCTTCTGTCAAGAACTACATGGTAGATAATTTGAACGTAAGAGGAAGATAGGAGCCAAAATTTATACACACTATGATCCAATACAGTCACCTTTGTTTTTTAGTTTGCCTTGCATGTTTAACTGAAAATGTAAATTTGATCTCTAAAATACTGCATAACTAATGTTTTGTTCTTTTGGTTTAAAAAAAGAAATAAAGTCCAATTAAAATTCACTGAATTATTCAGAAAGTTGCTCAATGTAATTATTTTGTACATTTTTCACAGTAAATTGTAATAAATTCAGAAGGTTGTTTAAGTTGGACTCATAGGATTATTTCATTCCTGACTTAACATAGAACAGGAAGAAATGTTGAACTGCTTTATTATGCGTGACTTGCTTGCTGTTGGTTTATGACACAACATAATTATGTAATTAAAGTAATAGAAACAAGAAGTGTAAGGAGGAATGAGGCAGCTTTTAAATAGTATCAGAATAAAGAACAGGGGTCAAAAGCATATTGTTTTTCTTATACTAATTATGTAAGCAGATGTTGTATTATTTTTATTTATATAAAAATTAGTGTTCAGCAGTTCAGTCAAATATCTCCCTGATCCACCGAAATATAAGTAGGGGAGGAGGTACAGCAGAACAAGACTTGCAAAATTGTTAGGTAGACTATACTGAGAAATCAATTCCAGAGGTAAGTTAAAACTACTTAAGATTGGCTAAAATAACAAATCCTTAGAAGCCGTTAGTGAACATTATCTGTCTGTTGTGGACTTGAAATACTCTTATGTTTTGTTATTTGTTGCTATGGTAACGGAGCTTGCATTCCTCCATCAAGGCCATATTATTCACACAAACACCTCCAGTATGAAGCAACACAATCAGTGACATGTTTAAACTTACGAATTTTAGAACTAGTATTTCAGCAATTATCAAGACCTATGAGAACAAAGCAAATCTGCATAAATTGATACAGAAGTCCTATTTTACTCAGTACGAGTTATTCCCTGGGAAGTGTGATAGGTCTGCAGTTTTAAGAAAGCATAAGCTAGGATGAGTGAGTGATTATGGGCTTTTCTAAGCATCATTATGAAGGCCACATAAAATTTCCAGCTTCGGAGTCAGCATTTGGGGAACATCAGTTTGAAGACAGCAACAATCAATTATTTCCCAATCCCTTCTTCATCACTTTCTGATTGGCAACGAAAAGGAGAAAGATGCTTGAATAGAACAGCCTTTGATCAAGATTTAATTTCACAAAAAAAAAAATCTTGCGAACAAGGCCATCTAATTTTACTGTTATATTGCTAGAGTTTTATCTCTTGCTCATACTAATAAAAACATATCTTCCAATCTTCATTTCTATGTTGCTGGCTCTTTTATGGCATATTTCTGTAAGATGTTTATATTAACATAGCACTGAGAAATCTGGTTACATGTGCAAAATATAGAAAAAAATAACTGCAGTTCTTTTCACCTCAAACAAGCAACCTGAGAAATGAATCACTGGAGGCTTTTAGAAAGAGCCTGGACACCCATTTGTCTGAGTGATATAATGTCTCCTCCTTGAGCAGGGTTGGATTAGAAGACCTCCAAGGTCCCTTCCAACTCTTATTCTGAATTTTGAAGCACAAGATTCTGCATAAAATAAATTGGCATTCTTTAATTAAATTGTTCTTAATATTGCTCTATGCTGTTTAATATCCAATAAATCTTCTGATTCCAGAATGTATAACTATGGTTTAGCATAAAAACCCTGAGCTGTTGAAAGCCAGAAATAAAAAGCAAATACTTAAGAAGGTGAAATGAGAAAACAGGAAAGGAATAACCCCCTAGATAGCTCTTAAAACAAGATTATAAAATGAATTTATCTGGATACCACTAGCCTCATGCTTTTCAGCCAAAAAGGAAAACATACTGGTTTATTACAAAATCAAAGTATGACCTTGAAGGAAAAGACATTTTTGTTCTTAATCTTGTTGCATTCCTTTAGCATATTTGCAGGATGATAGTATATTGTCATTCCTTCTTAATGTGTACACCTTGAATATATTGTCATTCCTTCTTAATGTGTACACCTTGAACATACGTGCAAAAGGAGAAAAAAAAACTTTAAAAATCTACTTTCACAAGCACTGTGAAACATATTTAATAACATGACCAAAAGTATCTACAGAAGTAAATTTCAAAGATAAAACACACAGCTGCTTTGAAGACAAAGGAATGTTTCTTTTCAGTGTTATTGACTACAAGATTAATTTCTGCTTTGCCGAGATGATTAATTATAAGAACACGGATACAAAAATAATTTATTGACAATTAAACAAATAAATTGTTTAAAGTCAAAGTAATGCATAAAATTATAGAAACATATAATCACTTCCCTAATTAAGAACTCTCTGAAGAAATTAAAAATGAACACATTCAAATAAAAATTAAAAGTCAATTAGTCTTTCATGAATAATCTTGATACCCTATTTTACTCCTTTAATTTTCGTTTCATTAACCTGCATGCATGCAGGTATTTTTCACTTCAGCATAATGAAGCTAGGGAATTTCTGTGACTTTCAGTAAGTATTTGTAAACAATATTTGTGTCTCTTTAAAAAATGATTCATCGTTTACTTTTATTTTGTGAAGAGTGAATGGGTTAGTATGTTGGAAAAAATTGATCAGAAACAGGAAATATACTTTGTTACTTCTTTGAGGTTATTTCTACATGTATGTTAGATAAATGGGTAATGTTTTTATTGCAGCAATTAGGTGATTTGCTGCTCAGAAGAAATACTTAAATTTAGCTTGATAATTTTAAGAGCACTTTAGGTTTGTTTCTGTTTTCTATTTGAAAAATTAAAATACTGACAGTTCGTGCCGCCAAAGATTAACAACTAAAAAAACCAAAGCTCTTAGAATTAAAATCAACACCGAGGCACATTAAAGAGCAGGAACAAGTAACAGAATTGAAGGAATTAAAAAAAGATATTAAAGGGTATTCCAAATCCAGATCTATATGTACATTAAAAAATAAATTTAAAAGGATCAAATCAACTTTACAAAAGCATTTCCTCTTCAGTTCTTCCCTCTTCTCTTTGCACCTTCTTACAAGTTATAAATTTTGTTGGTGTTTCGCCTTAGAACAGCTAACATGACAGGTAATGACACCTCTTTGAGACAGGCAATCTCTTTCACTGTGTGCAGAGCTACTCCAGGATGAGAAAACCGGCTCACACTTTTTGGCACCTAGGAAAAAAAGGGAGCTTTAGATAAAGAAGAGATTTCAACTCTATACCCAAGTACTGATCAGAAAGTAGGTTTAACAAGAAACAAATGATTATATCTTGTGTTAGATGTAGCCCTTTAGGTATGTCTTTCTACTGCTGCAAACAAACAGTTGTATTGATTAACAATGCGTATAGAAACATGTAAAAAATCATGCAATTGCTAAAAGGCTTATCTACTTATACTAACAGAAAGATTGACATCTCCTCCAAAAAAGTTTTGTTATCAATATATTAATGTGCAGCTGATAGCAATTTCAGCCTCAAGTTTTACTTCTCTTACAGCAAGGGTCCCAAACCTCTGGGCCATGGCCCACTACTGGGACGTGAACTGTTCAGAACTGGGCTGCCCGAAGTGACAGACGAGACAGTGCGCATCCCCACTTGCATCCTTCTGAGGTGGGTAAAATGAGGACCCAGATTGTTGGGGGCAATATGCTAATGTCGTAAACCACTCAGAGAGTGCTTATATACCACCCCATGGTATACTTATATACCATGGGGTGGTATATAAGTCTAAGTGGAATTGCTATACTACTTTAGTTCTTAAAGACTCATTATTTTTAGGAAACATTTGCAGGCAGTCCTCAGTTAACAACCATTCATTCAGCGATCGTTTAGTTACAGTGAAGATGAACCAATGTAACTTGACTGGTCCTCTAAAGTTATGGTTGTTGCAGAGCTTCCATTTCTACATCGTCAAAATTTGGGTGCTAGGCAGCCTACTCAGACTTGCAACCAGAGGGGCACGTGTCCCATCTGCCTATTTCCCCCCTTATCTCCACCCTTTTAACTGCCCTGTACAGCATCATTCCTTAGCAGTGGTGGCACTGCTGGAGCTGAAATAGAGGCACAGGGCTTTTAGCAATCTCAACTGAGTATTACCACCCCTGGGCCCAGTACTGCTACCCTTTGTTGTGTTGTGTGTTGCCTCAAGCCCTATGCCACAGCCAGCCAGTGTTTAGTCCCAATCATTCTATGCTCCACAGGCCCTGCATGCCCACTTCATCTTTGCCACCTTCCTCCTGCTGTGACAAGGCATACCCAACCAGGTGCTATGTGAGGCAACTGCTGCCCTTGCCAGACCTTCTTCTCAAGGCCATGTGCATGCTTCTCCAAACTGTGTGCTGCCTCATTATGCTCCAGAAAGAGTTTGAGGCCTTCTGAAAATAATGAGGGCACAGGCATTTGCGGGTGCAGTGTGGGCGCAGCCTTCCCATGAGCTTTTGGAAGGCCTCAAAAATCTTGAGGAAGTAGCATGCAGTTTGGAGAAATGCATATGTAGCCTCGGAGAGAAGGCTTGATGTGGCCAGAGCTACCTTGCAAAAGGTGCACCTCATCAACAGCTGAAGGAGGAAGTTGATGGTCAGCTGGGAGCAACAGGGCCTGTGAAGCACAGATCGGTGGGGACAGCTGGGGTTTGTGCTGTGGGGCTTGAAGTTTGGCACCCTTCGATGGTGCTAGGAACGCTGCAGCATTGCTGGTACTACCATCCCCGCTGCCAAATGCTGTCCTGCAGGGCAGCAAAAAGGACAGAGATAGGGGGGAGATGGGGGAGGAATTAAGAGGAGACAGTCCCTTTCCTTACCAAGGCTTCAGTCTGAGATGGACCAAACTGGGAATGGCTGGCTCCTCACATAACTACTGGTGGTATTTGGTTAATGACAGCAAAGGAAACTGCTGGTATTGCTGTCACTAAGCAATGCAGTCAGGTGACATTGCACTTTATGACCACATCAATTATCGACAGAAATTCCAGTAAATATTTTTTTTTCATAAAGTTTTTTATTGGGTTTTTTAAATACATCTCATTGTAAGAACAGAGTTGTTTCCAGACATCACTCACATTATTTTAAATAATTTCTCATTCATTTTCATTAATCCACTTTTTAATACAGTTTAATCTAACCAACTTTATCACAGCTTTTTTATACAATTTCATTAATTTAAATTCATTAATCTTCTAAATCTTGTCAGCATATATTCTTCCTTTTTAACCATCCATGTAAAAATTTTAATTAGTTTCAAAAACCTTTACAGAATTCTTTTCTTCCACTCTATCATTAATCACCAATTTAATTATATTTTAAACATATTGTCTTACAAAATTCAAATATGCACAATTGTTAAATTCTCAATAAATTTTATTCCTCACATTCTATACCTAACATCATTACCTTCATTCATATAATCTAACTTTAACCATAATTTAATTTTCTTTTCAACAACATTTTTAATCAATTTTAATCAATCTTCTTCAATAATTCCCCTTTTACACTCTTTCATTACTTCAATTAATTCAATCAAATTCAAAACCTATTATCTTACAATATTTAAATGTGCACAATTATCTAATTTTGAACAAATTCTAGAATTCTAATTAATTTATAATTTTAATAATTCTATTTCAATTTAACATCTCCATTTAACAGTCTTACTCATTTCCACTTACAATCCAATCTTATATCTTTATTATTAATAAGGTTTTCACCCCAAAGTGCTAAGTATACAAAATCCTCTCTAGCCCGATCTCTTTATTGCCAATTTTTCATTGTCCTCTCCACCATTTCTAGCATAATCCATTCTCTGCTTTCCCAAATCTTCCTAACTTCCCTTCCTACTTATTTCATTAAATTCACTAATTTAATCCAATTTTAAACGTATTATCTTGCAATATTCAAATATGCACAGCTATTGAAATTTTAAAATTCTACTTCCTCGCATTCTATTCCTAACTCGCCTTGTTCATATATTCTAACTTTTAGCCAAATTTTACTCCTCATTTCCACATAGCTTCTAATTTTGATCTATTTTAATAAATCTTCCTTCATGATTTCTCTTTTACACCGTTACTCATCTTTAACTTAATCAAATTTTAAACATATTATCTTACCATATTTAAATGCGCACAGTTATATTGATAGCTTTAAACAAGTTATACTATATTCTACTTAGTTTCTACTTCTAAAAAATTCTATTTCAGTTTAAATTCTCCATTTAACAGTTCAAATTATCTCCAATTTAACTCACTCCAGCCCTATATCTTTTTTGTTTGTAAAGTTCTCATCCGTCATTTCTCAGTCTTTTCTTGGGTCTGGGTATGTAAAGTCCCAATCCTCCATCTTGCTTGCTGTTATTTCCAGCTCGTTCTCGTTGCTGCCAGTCTCCCAAGTTTTTCTCTGTCTTATCCATGACAATCCTCCCTCTGCTCTTCAAATCTGGGACATCATTCCTCATTTCTCCTTTCTGCTCCATAATCCACACTGATTCTTTTCTTCCATCTCGGTAAGTCCCAAATCTTCTATTTCAGCGGTGCTAGCAAGGCTCCACTCCAGCATTCTTGGATAGATAAAGAGCAATCCCTCACAGTGGGCATTCAAAAGATTTTCAAGATTCGCCATTTGTAATATCAATCTCCTTGCTCCCCTTGTGGATGGTCCTTCTTTCTCTCAGTGTAAAACTTCGCCGCTTCTAATGAATCCAGGGCAATTAGAAAATCATAGTTTTTGGCATATTTCCCAGCTGGTCTATCTCTCTGGTTACAACTCTGCTCCTCACCTCTCTCTTCAGCACAGATCTTTAGCCCAGCATGGCTTTGGCTTTGGAGCAGCTATGGCTGCCGCCGCTTCTTCCGCCGTCAGCTTCAGGAAAAATCTACACAGGTAACAGAGATGCAGCTCCGTTTTACCTGCCAGACCAATTCCCCTCGCTCCACCCCCCCTCCAGGGAGGTTTAGGATCTTTAAAGAGCCCTCGGGCAGAAAAGCCTGAGTCGGGTCTGCAGAGGTAGCAGACCCAACGTCCAGCTCCATCAAAGTCCAAACTGGAAGTCGTCAGGAGGGCTCTAACTTTTTGAGTGTGCCCTTTCTATGTTGCCTGGTAAATTACATGGGAAAATCTCATAGGGGGGGAAATCCCCCTTAGGGTTAGGGTTAGGTGTCCTTGAATTCGTATTGCAAAATAGAGGTTGCCAATGGATTTGTAGTCTGTTGGTTAGCTTAGGAAGGTGCGAACTTTTTGAGTGTGTCCTTTCAATGTTTCCTAGTAAATTATATGGAAAAATCCCATAGGGGGAAAATCCCAATTAGGGTTAGGGTTAGGTATCCTTGAATTCACATTGCAAAATGGAGATCTAAACAGAAATCTCCAATATTGTTTCTTTGGGAATAATTGGAGAGAAATAATTCAAAACACAAATTAAAATAAAACATCAAATCAAATTCTGACTACACATCAGCAACCCCAGACTGCATAAGACTTACTAAACAAAACCTATATAATATAACCTACAAAAGAAACTAAAGTATACAAAATGAAAAATGTACAATCATGCTTGTTCTATTTCGTTGTCATACCAGTTATGAAAAAAAAAAAAAACTTTGCAACAGTGAAAGGTTCTTATCTGCCAGGAAATATTAAACATAAAATTCCTGAGTCCATTCCAGAAATGAAGTTAGAAGAGGTGTTAATAGTTCTTTATGTATGTTTCAACAGAAATTACATAATGAGTTTCTGTTTCAGTATGACCTTCTGTTTAAGGGCAGAGACTTTCTGCATATGAAATTTTATAAAATTTTTCATCCAATATTGCTGACAGTATAATATTCATCTATAATAATGTGAATGCTTGCCAAAAATATGTTTGTAAATTGATCTAAGTACTATACTGCTTTAAGTATGCATTGCTACTGTCCAATTGTACCCTAGATGAGAGTATATTGTGACTGTAATTCTATATAGATAGTCCTTGACTTACAACATTGACCTTGAAAATTCTTGGTACTGTATATATATTTGAATCCAAAATTTTCTGACTTTTTTACAAGTCCATCAGGCAAAATAAAATGACCCATTTTGTCCACATTTTCAATATATATTTGAGGCACCTTTATATATTCTAGAAAAATTTTCTGAAGTCATATACCAATGGCATATCATTTTACAAAAATTGTTTTAAATCATAACATGTGAATTTTAATTCTTTTAACAAATGCCCTATTAATACCTTACGTTGAAAGTTCTTAGCCTATTTTATCATATACTCTTTCACTTGTTCTTTTTTGTTCAAATTATAATAAATGTTTATACATTTTAGCAGGCAAATTTTCATCATTTGTATATATTTAAATTTCTGGTTCTGTCTTCTGTTGTTCAATTCCAAATGTCCTATTATCTACCTTACAACTTTCTCTTAACCATACATATGAAAACCATTGAAAATAAAATCCCTCTGCAATCAGTGGTTCTCTTGATTTCATTGTATTTTCCCCATGCTCTTGGTGTATCAGCTCTTGATAAGTTAACAATTTCTCTTTACCTGCTGCTTCTTTTCTGTAAAATGCTTCTTGTGCTGAGGCCCATAAAAGTATTTTGGGGCACAGCTTGAATATATGTATGCTCCATATTCTCAGTTTGGCACTTGTAATATAATGATTTTTAAAATCTACATTAATCTTAACTTTATAGTAACATAAAAAACATTCTGGTTTTTAGTTATTGTAATGGTATTTTTTGGTTGTTGATGTTCTCATTTGGATTATTTATTTGTATTTTGTGATTTTTAATTATGTGAACCACCCAGAATTGCATGTGTAATGCAAGCGACTATACAAATTTAACAATTAAATAAATAAATATAATAGTGTTATTTATATTACATATACCATGTTTTACCTGAAGTTGATAGACATAGTTAGAAATCAAAAATATCTGCAAGCTATAGTAAAGGAACCTTTAAAAAGAACAAAAGAATGCAAAGATTAAGAGAAAATTGAGAAGAAAATTCAATTTTCTATTCAGCTTATAATTCCCCTTATCATTTCATCTTTAAGCTATTTAACCTACATTATCCTTCTTTAGTTTGGCAGCCTCCAGAGATGGGAATACAATCCTCAAAGTTCCAAACCACCATGTAGGTTATAAAGTAACGAATCTCATGGGTTAATTCTGAATAGGATTTCCAGGTTGCAGTTGTGAATCCTGATGGGTTGGCCAAAAGCAGACACAATATTTAGGACTGAATCCTGGAAATGTAGTTTCATATTTTTAATAAACTATAAATTTACAGATTGATTGTTCCACTTCATTAAGCTAGCTAAGTTGCACCTTGCAGGCCCAATTCCTTTTCAGTGAGTTTAGTCATTCATTGTATTACCCATGTACTCTACTTATGAATAGATATGGGGATCAATAAATTGCTTCATGAAGCAATAGCTATCAAAATGAACAATGCACATTTATACCACAAACCATTTGTGCAACGTTGAATAATAGCATGTTAAAGGCAATTTTTCAATGTTGTAGCATGGAATCCTCAGTTCCATACTTCAATGGCAAATAGCCCATAGACTATGTTTTCTCCTAAGAATGTAATGAGAATAAACATATTTTCAGCCATAAAATGCTGTTTTTGAGATGGTTAATAGTACTGCTAGAATTTAAAGTGCATTATTATTTGATTTAAAACATATTTGTTCAAAGCGACATGTGTATTTATGCACAGATAAATAAGAAAAGGAAGCAAATACGAATTTAAGCCAGCATACAACATTGTGGACAAATATATTCTAAATCACAGATGGTTGCAGTTGATTGCCAGAACCATATTATGTATTATTATCATAACAAAGTTTTAAAACAGTAATGCCTGAACTGACAGACAAATTACAATGGAAAATGAAGACAATAGAAATTAAGACTTTGATACTCAGCTACATTAATGAAAATATCATACTTATGATACATTAGAGAGAACAGGAGAAATGATACATTATGGGAACAGGAAGGCAAATAATTCATGATGTGACTATATTTAACATTGATATTGACACTGAAGTAGTAAGAAGTCCTTGTAGGGAAACACCATGTCAGTTCAAGACTTTTTAACACTTGATTAGCTGTCACAGCATACTGCCTGTGCTACAGCCAACTCTGCATTGTCCCATCAACAGTTTCCTTTTAACAATCCATAATTACATCTCCATAAAGTCCTGATGAGTCAAGCTTAACTTGGAAAAGACTTGACTTTATAATACAGATTATAGAGGAAAGCTATGGCATTTTGTGCAGGAGGGTGTAATAGAAAACGTAAATAGCAGGGATTAGTTCTGTTAAATAATTTATGTGTTTTAATACCAGATGCAAAATCTGTTAGTAATAAAAATACACATGGAGAAGAAGCAAGGACATGGACATTTGATTGGCCACAAGCAAACTTTAAAATATAAACTGTGCCTCCATTACATACTTTATTACTTAATATGGAAGTAGTTTCAAAAGTGAGGCAATTAATTACGATTCATTTGAATTGTTTTTTTAAAATTGGGAAATCAAACTATTCCTGCTCAGGACCCCTTAAATGACAAGGCTTCTATTTGCCAGTGGGCTGTTTGAAGCCTGATGGAGAGTTGTCCTTTAAAGAGCTGGTGGGGTAAAGTGGAATTTATGCATTTATAATAACTTTTGGAGGGTGGGGAAAAATAGACACTTCTTTTTAAAGATTACCAGCCACTTCAGTTGTACATCTTTGGTCCCTTTATTCTGCCTCTCTGTTCTTTTAAAGCACTTGAATTGACAACAGAGTCAATAAATCCTGTCACCATCTCAGAAACAAATGGATGCATGCAGGGAATTTAGCGTTCATGCATATTCAGTGGTATGATATATTTCAAGCAGGTACAGTTTTAGAAAAAGTGAAATGCAAAGGGAAGTTCAGCAACAGTAATCTCTGTGCTTCAGAGAGGTAACAACCATTGCCTTGAAATCTATTTGCTATGTTTTTACCCTTATATGATGTACAGTTTTAAATAAAAGCCACAGAGTAAGGCAGACATACAAAGCAACTATGAAAACTTGTTTCTTATCTTGTTCAATAAGGAACACAGCAGTTTAATTTGTTTTCTTTCATATAAAGAATTGATGAAAAATCAATACCTTGACATTCAATTGAAGTTATAAAACACAAATCGGAGGCATCCAATCTTAGCAACTTTAAGATTTACATTGAAACACACCAAGACGTCAAGTCAATTTTTGAAAAAACTAGAGTATGTAGATTCAAGTTATATACTGTCGAGATATGTAAGTATTCCTTATAATGTTGAGTATTATTTATTTACTTTCAGAGGTGCTATTCAGCAGGTTCCAATAGGTTCCGGAGAACCGGTAGCGATAATTCGGAGAACCGGCAAATACCACCTCTGATTGGCTAACTGCGGCAAATACCACCTCTGATTGGCTGACCGCATACCCACGCCCATCAAGCCACGCCCACAGAACCAGTAATAAAAAAAATTTGAATCCCACCACTGCACGTCATGTGAATAAAATGACAGGGCAGATCGAAATATCTCGAGATTTATGAAGCATTTAAATTCATTAAAAAAAAAAAGAAATGAATAAATTTGCTATCCCACAGGTGCCCTTTCTGGGAAAGCTCCTTTAATTTCACTATTTTAATTCGATCGCTTCGATTTAGCCACTGCCTCACTCCTAGATGACTCTGTGAAGCTCACAATAGGGCATCTAACATAAAATACAACACAATTCTCCCTCCCAAAAAATATAATAAACTAAGAAAAAACAAAAAATGTTAGATCTATATATATAAAGCAGAGGTTGTAAGTTTGTATGTCCTCTATAGAAAAGTTTATTTCAAGCTGGAGAATCCT